>CDMY01000544.1:0-54731 GCA_001179505.1 Vitrella brassicaformis | reverse complement strand
CGAAAAGGCCGGTGAGGACCTTTCCTGTAGTTAGCTGAATAGAGGATCTGCTGGGCGGTAAGTCCCAGAGTAAGAGTGCTTTTACTTTAATAAGACCGATGGACTGGCCAATCAGTCAAAGTTGTTTCTGTCCATGTATGGCATCATGTAGGGTGGTCAACACAGATCTCACTTCGGTGATGGCTGATAAGATCGTGTCTCCTCAGAATGCTTTCCTTGTCTTTCCTTGTCTTCTCCTCTCTCTCTCCGTTACACAGCAATCTACCCTAGCTCACAAGCTCGCAGTGGTCCGTCTTGCCAAGCTGGCAATCCTGACAACAGGCTCACTCACACACATCTTTTCCGATGACACTCAGTCTGGCTCTCACCCACACTCGCATTAGTGATAATCTCCTATAGCGCACACAAATTTCGTCCGCCCCTTAAGACGTAATGGACAGCAACGTATACTCAACATACAGCTCATTTCTACCGCCTAGTCCGGCCGGCAGGATGCATCGCCGCACCTCACTCACACGCATGTCAGTGACGACCTCCTGCCACCACTCAGCAAATTCAGACACACATAACACCGCATCGCCAAGGCGGCGGCGGTGAGGTGTTCATTCGGTTGCCGTCTGGAGCGCACTTCCGAGTGGTGCGGCAGGGCAGTGGACCCAAACCGACGCGTAAGCAGACCGTCAAGTTCGACGCCATTTACTGGCGTGACGACTTCGACGGACAAGACAAGATAGGCGAGTACCGTGGGCTGGTGTTATGTGTGTCTGGCGGCTTTGTTGAGTGGTGGCAGGAGGGCTTCACTGACATGCGTGTGGGTGAGGTGCGGCGACTTGTCCTGCCGGCCACACTGAGCACCAGTGGGAAGGAGGTGTACATCGAGCATAGTCTCTTGGCCATTCTGTGAGCACTGTCTCCTGGTGTGCTGCGGCGGTTTTCTGAGGGTCTTTTACATATTTTGTGGGAGCTGTCATTTTTGCACATATGAGTTTTCTCATGGCCACCTGCTGCGGGTGAGTGTTCCCGTTGTCAGTCTCGTGTGCGTGTTGCGTGGCCTTCTCTTCTGCGTGGCCTACACGTCTGCATCAGTGTGCTTGGTGAAGTGAGACAGTTCTGGTACACTTGTGGGCCCCTCCATGTGCGTCTGATTCCCTTTTATTTGTCATGGTGTGTTGATGTTGTATATTGGGTCTCACGAGAATATAGAGACTTGGTGGGTCTGTCTGATGTTCGTACTAACCACACACTGAGGAAGCGCCTGACCCATGAGAGGCGCGCAGCATTGAGAAAGTGAAAGTCAGCTAACAACACGAAGAGGTCAGTCAAGAAAAAACAGCCAGCTGCATCTAGTAGCCCATCTAGTAGCCAGGCCTCAGAGTGACTCTGACTCACAGGATGTTTAGCTGTCTCGATGTATGCATGGTCTTCGGCTGACTGACCCGTCAGTGTGGTGTGACGCACCCGTTCATCGATTGATTGAAACCATCGAAATCCTCGCCATGCATCTCCCCACTGTGCACACACGCACTCAATAAAATAAACCGCAACTCACCGACAGATACATAGACAGTACTGCTGGATGACCGAACCAGCCGGCCTCTCAGTCATTGTAGCGACACATCACATCACATTACCTCCATCGGTCGCCGAAAGATAAAGCGACTACACCACACCCAATGGACTGATGCATGGATTATGGAAGTGTGTGTGGATGTACGCAGCAGCCAAGGCGCGCACACCCCATACCACCATAGACACGACCAAGCAGCTGGCTACAAAAATCCGAAATGACAGCTGGATGGATGGTGCCTCACCGCCACAGACGCACACGGAGCACACCAGGAGACAGTGCTCACAGGATGGCCAAGAGCCTGCACTCGATGAAAACCTCCTCCTCTTTCTTGCTGAGTCTGGCCGGCAGGATGACCCGCCGCACCTCACCCACACGCATGTCAGTGAAGACCTCCTGGAGCCACTCAGCAACAAAGGTAGACACACGACACTCCAGCCCACGGCGACCAAATGTCTTGTCTTGTCCGTCGAAGTCGTCACTCCACCCCATGTAGTCGACCTTGACGCACTGGTCACGTGTCGGTTTGGGCCCACTGCCCTGCTGCACGATTTTGTACTGCACTCCATTCGACATCTGCGCGAAGCCAAAACTGAGCAGTGACAGACAACACAGTGAGTGAAGACACGAGTGCAGTGTGTTGTTGGTGTCTTACTGTCGCTGCTGCATGGATGGCACTTGCCCGAGGCCACCGCTGAACGATCAACAGTGCACACAATCATCACATGAGTGCCTGTGCTTCCTCGTCCTACTCACAATGTCTGATGTGCTTTGCTGGCTTTGGGGCTCTCGTCGGTGAGGCCATACATAAACGCATTGATATCAAACGCATCTTGCTCTGTGGCATCGGCCATCGTGAGCACCACAGCCATGTCGGCCGCCGACGCGCCGACCCGTTTGCGACGGAAGTGATCGACCATGCGGCTGATGTGGTCGGGCTGAACGTCCTCCACTGGTCGCGACCACCTACACACCACAGCCAAAACACTGGTGGACCGTCGTGTATTGGGTGTCTGCTGGGCGCTTACATGTCAAAGCGGTTCCGAAGTTTGTCAGGCATTTCGTCGACGGTGGACTGTGTGGTGCCGATGCTCTCTCCACAGACCTTCACGGAGCGGATCGGATCTTCGCCATTCACAGGTCGCAGAAACGGTGTGACGGCCTGATGCACACACACAGACACATAGGCAGGCAGAGCATCGGAGGTATACGTGGCTCCTCCTCTTGCCGCTGCTTTCTAATCGTCAGTCACCTTGATTTCGTTGTCGAGATTATCATATCGTCGCTTGGCAGCCACCAGCTCGCCCTCCAGCCGGGCCTTCTCAGCGGCGAACGCCTTGACGAAGGCATCGGCCGCCTTGACGAAGTCATTCAGCTCATCGGGGGTGCCAGTGGCCGACAGCCGTGGATTAGTGACGTCACCAGTGGTTCCTGCAGCAGCCGAGTCGATTGGTGACAGCATCTTCTTGATCCAGAAATCGTGAAGCCCTGTTGGCACACACCCAGCACAGAGAGAGAGTGAGAGAGAGAGAGAGATGGACAAACGAACAAGAAAACCTCTCCCTCTCACTTTGCCCACTCACCAGTGAAGTTGCGTCTTCTGGCGTCTTCGAGCAGGTGGCTGACGGAGGCCTGCGTGTTAGCCGTCCGGACGGTGGCGCTCCGGATCGTCGCCGCGTCCAATATGGCCCTGTGGATGAACTTAAACGGACCAGTATCGATATCAACGAAAATCTACCACACACACAAAGATACACGAACTCATGGCCACAAGCCAATCAGCCCTCCCAGGCTCTTACTGGAGCTTCCTTGGTCGTCTTGCCATTGTCGTTGATCTTGATGAATCGGCTGTCCCAGCAGCCCGCGAAGAGTGCTGCCAGCAGCGTGCCCTCCACCCCTACTCCCTCCGTCATGTGCTTGCGCTTGACACTCATCTCAGTGCCGCCCACATTGAGAAGCAGAACATCATCAGGCGAAGAAGCTGATGGATCGGACGCAGCATGCTTCTCCCTGGCTTCGTGGATGTCCTTCTCGGTCTTCTTGATGCTTTCGCGCAGATTCCTGAGTTGTTCACCGGCACGTGCCACCTGCTTGTGAAACTCGTTGACGGCCTTGTACTCGCTGTAGCGGCCAGTCGCCTCGTCAATCATCTCCGACATGGCCGACAGACGGGCCGATGAGGCACAGCCAAAATGGGGCAGCCAAAGGTGTGATGCTGCACCAGCACACACGCGCAAGGATCTATGAATGTGGTGGATAGATATGCCTTCCTATGGCTTGGTGTGCCTCTCTCGACGTACCTGACACGCGGAGGTGCCAAGGTCGGTTGGTTGGTTATTGTGTTTAATGAGACGAAGGTCGGTAGCTCAGCCGATTGGCGTTGTTTTCCGGGAATCACGGGGGCCGCCGGGGGCGGGCGTTTCGAGTCTCAGCAGATTCGTGCCAAGTGCGGGATGTTGGCTTTGTTGCGCACGCACCGCAGCCCCCGTGTGCAGGGCCAGGAGGGCGGCAGTGTGAGAGACGGCCACAGACGCCCCAGTGGTGTTGATGAGGCGTGCTACATCCAGCTGCCGAGGGTCGACGAGGGCGACGCTGCCGCACAGCAGGCCATCCACCACATACAGACAGACCATCCCAAGGTCACCCTGCAATGCCCTCGTTGCACAGTGGCCAGCGGCTGCCTCTGAGGAGTGGTGTCTGTGTCCGTCTGTCCACTGCAGATGGCGTCGGCCTCGAGTGAGCACATTCCTCTGCTGCTGGACGATGGCCAAGGGCTGATGGAGCCCCAGCTGCCCGACGTCACCGATGGCATCACCAAGGCACCGAGACGCCTCGAGCAGGTGAATTGGTGTCAGTCGAGTCTGAGGCCTCTCGGACGTCTGTGCGTCATCTGCAGGTCCCCTTGGTGGGCGCCCCGGCCGCCGACGATGGGAAACCGACCCAACTGGCACTGAGAGACAGCATCAAGAAGGCCATCCGAGAGTCAGATGCGGAGGACCTGCGGAAGGCCCTCGACGGTCTGTCGCCTGAGCAAACCGAGAAAGTGCTGACGACTGGAGAGTGGACTTGGGGGTCTGCCATCCATGACGCCGCACGTACGCCTCGTCGCACCACAACACACAGATGATGGCGTGCCCCCTGTGTGTGCTTCTCAGGGGAGTGTAAGGATGTGGCGGTGTTTGAGGTGCTGCTGGACAACCGACGCCACCTGCTCAACCTGAAAGGCTACGTATCGTTCTCAGCAATGACACTCATTCTGTCATCAGCCGATCGATGTCTTCACTCGTATCTTCATTGTGTCTGATTCAGCTTGGCAGGACGCCTCTTCACTACGCAGCAGAGACGGGGTCAGTTGGTGTTGTGGAGAAGTTTGTCGAGTGGGGCGGAAAGGAACTGCTGGAGGCCCGGGACGACGTAAGGACGAGGGAATCTCGACTTGTGCATTGAACAGCATGTGTCTCTTTCATGCTGTGGATGTAGGGTGGCCACACGCCTCTTCATTGGGCAGTAGGTCAGTCACTCCTGCAAGTGACAGCCACACAAGTGCATGAGTCTTCAACGTGTCTCTCCCGCAGGCTTGGGCCATACCGATGTCGTGAAGTGGATGTTGAGGGTGGACCCACAGCTCTTGAAGACAAAAAACGACGTAGGCTGCCATCTATCGACCCTCGTTCCTGAACTGTCCCCGCTTATGGCTCTGACAGGACGGAAACACGCCTCTCGATCGTGCCCTCGAAAAGACGAAGCTGAAAGTCCTCGCTGTGATGGCTGTCATCGCGGGAGACGTGGCTGTGAAGCTGCTCGAGCGAGGCGCGAAAATGGAAGATCTGGGCGCTCAGGATCTTAAGGAGGTGGTGCCCTTCACGAAGTCATTCCTGAAGGACCACTCTGAGTCGCCGGGCCTCGACTGCCTTCGCTGCTGTGCCTTCTTCCGGAAGATGATGCGGACACGATAGAAGGACTCCCTCACAGAGTACGATTGCACTGAAGGGGAGCAACACAATGAGAACACCTGCATGTCTGTGTGAGTACTTGCAGTGACCTCGGGACCATTGCGGACCGGCAGGAAGTAATCAACAAGGGAAAACACACACGCCTACATTCTTCATTTGATTGGATTCATGCAGGCACTCATAGCCAACTTCTGCAGCGATACCAGCAAAGGGGACTTTGAACAGTCACTTCGAGCCAAAGAGAGAGAGTGGCTTGCGCTGCTTGAATCGGCGAAGCCCCTCACTGTTGTCACCCAAGGTAACACACACAAGAGATCTCCTTCTCGTTCTTTCCGTTAATATCTCCTCCTTTCCTTCCGCTGCCAATGATTGTGATAGCCAACTGCATCTCTCTCGTCATCGAGCATTGGCAACCTGTGGGGATTGAGCTTGCGCCCCGCGATGTCTTCACTACCCGCGTGCTGTCAATGCTGCTGATGTAAGGCTATGCGGGCACTACGGGGAAAAAAGAGAACGCATGGCATCTCTTCTCTGTGTGTGTTGTCAGGGTGGCCTTTGTGCTGCTGCACATCGAGTCAATCAAGGGAGACAGCGATGTGATGATAGCGGGGGTGTGGCCGGCGGTGTGGCTGTGGGGTGCGGTGCTGACGGGCGGCGGCTTCGTCGTACGGAGGCCTTCCAGGTAAGACAGCCGACGAGAAGACTGAGAAACGATGACATGCACCATGCTTCATGTGTGTGCAGGGCATCCGCCTCAAGGCAGCTTACTGGGCCGACTCATGGTACGCGTCAGGGGTGCAGAGCCAACCGGGATGGTGGCCTGATTTGTGTGCTGTCGGTGTGCATGGGACAAAGGAATACCATCGACTGTGCTGCGGCGGTGTCAATCGCTGTCTTCATTGTTATCCACTTCATCGGGTGGTCCTCAGAAGCAGAGGTCGGCTCGGGCATAGTCGTCGCGCTGCTCTTCGCCCTGCGCCTCCTCCAAACCGCCAGCCTGCACCCAGCCGTCGGACCACTCATACTGTCAGTGAGCCAGGCAGCCAAACAAAGATACACACACACACACACAGAGAGAGAGAGAGAGAGAAAGAGGTGCGACCGTTGTGTGTGTGTCAGTGCGGTTGTGAGGATGTTTTCGGACATCAGCATGTTTCTGTGTCTGTACCTCTACATCCTGCTGGTCTTCGCGGTCGTCTTCACCCTCCTCTCGTCCGACGAAGACCACCAGTACTTCGGCTCCTTCCCCAAAGCCACACTCACTCTGTGCGCATGGGACCTCATGGGAAGACACAGAGGAAAGGGACAGCTGCCTCTCTCCGTCTTGTTGTGTTGTGCAGTTTCTACGCTGGACAGGGCGACTTCAACGAGGCGCTGACCAACGCCATAGAGAGCCACGACACGCTGGGGGCCGTCCTGCTGTTCACATACGTCATCCTCTCGTCCATCATACTCGTACGTAACGCACCGATGAACGAGGCACACAGAAGGACAGCCTCCCTGTCTTCTCTCTCTGTGTCTGCCGCTGCGTATCAATAGCTCAACCTGCTCATCGCCATCATGGTGAGACAAACACGAGACACACACAGGACATCGAGTGGGCGACGGATAATGCGTGTGTGTGTCACCATTAGGCGTCGACGTTTGCGGCCATCGAGGAGACACAGGCTGCACAATACCAGTATCAGAGACAAGGGAGACAGACAAACAGCGGCACATAATGGCCCCTCTCTCCGCTGATCTACGCAGGCTGCTGCGCATCCGCGTGTTGAATGAGTACTCGACAATGCCCCACCACGAGCGCCTCCCACCGCCATTCAACCTCATCGGTCGGTGCCACAAGAGAGATGAACTGCATCCATCACATGTGGGCGTCTGTGTGTGTGCAGCTGTGGTCGTGTCGGAGCCCCTGCGATATCTCGCCTCCCTCATCAGCGAACAACGGAGAGAAGAGTCGGCACTCTGCTGCATTGCCTTCTGGTCGATGAAGGCCCTCTACGTCACCGTCGACGCACTCCTTGTTGGTGTCTCCTTCACACCCGTGGCCATCTACAAAGCGCTGGAGGACATCCAACGGACGATACGGAAGGGGCCCTATGGGATGGTACTGTGCCTAGTACTTGTCATCCTCGTGATGCCCCTTTTTCTTCTGTACCGATATGCCCAGCTAGTGAGGGTCAAAAAGTACACGAGATGAGACAGGAAATGGCCACGCCTCACTTCTCTGGAATGTTCGTGTAGGAGTCGTCGTTTTCTTCTGGGTTCAACGAAACTGACAGCTCGACAATGGCTCGTGAGAGGCGTGAAGCGCGGGACAAAATAAAAGACAGCATCGACAAGTGGATTGAGGCGGCAGATCATCACGACTCGAGCGTACCTGACGTCATGGCAGGTGAGATACACAGAAAGACAGGCAGGTATTAAGGCGTTTCACGAGGAGGGCAACTGTCTCGGTCTCTTGCAGCCCTGAAAGCCGAGATCCAGCCAGGTGACAGAAACCCTCTTTCTCAACCCATTTGTGTCTGCATTTACCTTGCACCTCAGCCTTGCGGGACATGCAGACACAACTGGCGGAGGTGCGGACACAGCAAAAACAAATGGAAGCATACATCAAGGCGAATATCAAATAGCCGGCACGGCCCCCTTTGGATGAAAAGCATACATTAGATGTGATGATCGTCCACGGAGATATCAGTTGCCGACGTGCCTCAATCCGTGGGACAACCTTCAGCTTCCAAACCTCATAACTGACCTCTGCCCGAATGGGGTCGTGGAGAGACATGGGAGTGGAAAGAGAAACTCATCGTGCGAGGGAAGCTGAGGCGAGATATGTGAGTGGGGCCAGCTTAGGCGGCTTCTCTTCGGTCTCCCTTGTCTGAATTGTTTTCATACCCACCACACTCACTCACACACACACGCACACATGCACACACACAGTCTTCGTGGATTGGACGTCCCTTCAGCAAGCCACGTACCAAGGGAAACGTCCGCCGCAACGTGCTTGTCACGTGCAGGTGCTCACCTGCCTCCCGAAGCACACAGGCAGACAGGGAAGAGATATGCAGGTGGCTTCGTCTTCCGTCGGCTCCTTCTCTGCGCATGTGAAGTTCGACCAGTTACGTTACTGTGCACACTTCTTTGTGGATTTAAGATGGTGTTTATCAAGCCACGTACGGAGGGAAAGGTCTGTCCCATGCACAACATGTACCTCCAGCGCAACACACGTACCGTGATACAATATGCGAGTGGCCTAAAGGCTACAAACGGGCTTATGTCCATGGAAACCTATGTACGGAATCCCTAGGCAGATAGGTGCGATAGGTGGTTCGATAGCAGGAGAGGGCGGATGGCGAACAAGCGTAAGCCCCCCAAGACAGACGGCAACACGCACAATGAGAGCCTATCGACACACACATGCATGGCACGGATACGCAGTACACAGGCACATACACACAGCCATCAAGACCCGTGGAGAGCAAAAATCTCATCTCCTGGCCCCTCCCCCTCCCCCTGCCGGTCTCTGCCCCTTCTTGGCGTCCTCCGGCGCCCTGATCATGACATTTTTCTTCTCGCCGGCTCTCTGCGGTGGGAATGGGGTGCCTGGCGGCTTGGGCAGCTTCCTTGCAGGCTGCTGGGGGACACTCGACTGACGGCTGGCCGGGGGGGACTGGTGAAGCGGAGAGGGGGTCGCCTGCTGCAGACAGAATGGAAGCCTGTAGGCGTGTTGAGTGGGTGTCTCTGTCTGTCTGTCTGTCTGTCTGTGCATCCGATGCATGTCTCACATCGCACACTTACGGTGTCTGGCATTTGTTGGAATGAGCCTGATGAGAGAAGGCCCGAGTCGCTTCGCTGCGAGCCGGCCTCCGGTGACAGTCTGCTCTTGCCGCCCTTCGGAGGCGGACGCATCCAACGCACAGGCTGAACAAACGAGCCAATCAATCCACGCGCATTTCTCTCTCAATCCAATGCGTGTGGGGATGCGGTTGCTGACCTTTCCATCTTTGAATAGCCCGTATTTCTTGGTCTTGTCGGCCGACGTCCACACGCCCTTGCCTGAATACGTAAAGACACACACAAAGCTCGGCAATGGATTCCTATGAAAAACGTCCATTTGCTGTGTCATCTGTCTGTTTACCCTCTTGTTTGCCGTCCTTCCAGTAGCCGAAGTAAGAGCTGCCGTCGGGCCAAGTCATCAAACCCTGAGTGAATGAAACCCACACATACACGATGATCCACCGTACGTGTGTGCGGTTGCTCATCATCTTACCTTTCCCTCTCGTTTGTCGTCTACGATTTGTCCCTCGTACTTAACGCCATTCTTGAAGGTCATGATGCCCTTGCCGTGACTCCAGCCAGCCAGGAACTGAACAGACACACGGACACACAAATGACTGTGCTGCGTGCGGCATTCATTCATTCATTCATTCATTGTGTCTCCATCGGTGTGTCGTGTGTGCGGCTGGGCTGACCTCCCCCTCGTAGGTGCGTCCGTCGGGGTATGTGAGGCGGCCGAAGCCGCTCGCATCGCCGTCAGCAAAGTCACCTGCACACACATACCCACGGATGGACTGATGGATGCAGCGTGCGAAGCCAAAACAACCGTGCGCTTGCCTTCATAATGGAGGCCTTCCCGTGTGGTCAGGACACCGCGGCCCTCACACAAACCGCCCCTGTATGCCAGGTAATGGAGAGACGGAGACACGTACATGAGTCAAATGGGTGCCTTCCTCTCGTTCACTATTCCATCGTTCATCCACCTGAATGTGCCGACGTAGATGGTGTCGTCAGGTGTGACTTCGCGCCCCTCACCCTCACGGTAGTCATCCACAAACTGACCCGTGTACCTGACAACACAGTACACACACAGACGCACAGAGACATACCAATTTCGACAGAAAGGTCAGATTGGCGATGTTATTCACCTTGTGCCGTCATTGTAGAATATGAGGCCGTATCCGTGCCTCTTGCCGTCTTTGAACTCACCGCTGTACACACTCCTGAACGAACAGAAAACGGAGACACGACACAATACGCAATACCACATGCAACCACTGGCCCCTGTTCGCATCCTCACCCGTCCTTGTATGTGAGTTTGCCCGTCCCGTGTGGCCGGTTTCTCTTGTCGACCTCTCCAGTGTACTCGTTGCCGTCCTTCAACTTGACCCGCATCGCATACAACTTCCCACTCGCCGTCTTCTTGGTCCCAACAGACGCACTCGACACATCCTTCCGCAGATTCATCAGCCTCGAAGGCAGAGAAGGGGCCGCCTGCGGCTGCTGCGACTCTTCGCTGGGTGGTGCGGACGATGCGGCGTCATCTGCCCTCGACTCTTCTCTCGGCCTGGTTCTCACGGACGGCCTCCCCGGCCTGTCTGACGGCTGGCTGGCCTGCCTACTTTTCCTCTGCTGCGATGCTTTGGGCGAGTCGGCCATCATGCACTGGTGGAACGGGGCGGCGAACCAGTCTCTTCTCTGCGTGTGTTGGGAGGCCACGTCGATGTCTCGCGATCGGCTGCTGCTGGCGTCGCCGGAGCCGCCCCTCTCCGAGTCGCCCACCACAATCTGGTTCTCGTCGTAGACTCTGCCCGCCTCCAACATGCGCCCCTCTGTTGTGTCTTGTTGGCAGCAGCAACGGCACAACAGAGAGCTGGAAGCGCCCATGTGGGGGTCACGGGCGGTGGGGCTCACAGGCTACTGGCGGTGGTGGTGCGGGTGAGGATGTTCCTTGGCCCCTCGGGGAAAGTGTTGAGGAAGTACAGGTTGTGGTTGTCGATGGCCCGGAAGAACCAGAGGGATATCACGAGGTAACACACCGTCCTGTGGGCCAGCTGGTGCTGCCGTATGCTGTCAATCAAACTGAACACCATCTCGGTCGCTCTCTCCATGATCCTCATCGCGATGACTTTGCACCGCAAAGGGAAGAAACTTGAGAGATGGAACCAAAGGGAATGCAAGCTACTAAGCTCGCAGACTCATTGTCGAACTCCCAACGCAAAATGGACGCCGCAACCTATCGCCCGCTGCCTCCAGACGTTCCGCCTGCACCGACTGTGTCATTTGGTGCAGCGGAGAGAAGCGATGGACGGACCAATGAAGACGTCAGAGATATCGGTAAGAGGCAGGGAATGAGCCATCGCGGGGTGTCCATCTGTTTGCTGATGCTGTGTGCTTGATGCAGAGATGCAGACAGGGCCGATATCGAGTGCCGTCGGGTCAGCTTTCTTCCAGATCGGCAAGACCAAAGCCCTCTCAGCTGTGTAAGGATGCAACGCCATTCATTGACTCATTCGCTAAGGAGATAGCGTCACTCCCTCTCCATGCATCTCTTCGTTTGTGTGTGCATGTGTGTGTGTCACACAGGTATGGCCCTCGCCAGTCGATGCGTCAGGCGAGGACGTCCAGCAGCGGGGCCGTCAACATTGACCTCAAGTTCGCCCCCTTCGCCGTGCCGTCACGCACATCCATGGTCAGTCGGTCACACACTGGGATGGTATACACACGGTGTGTGGCGGCCTGGCTGGCTGGCAGGCTGAGCGCGAGAGGTATCTGGTGGGCATGTTGAGTGAGGCGTTTGAGTCGATCATTCTGGTGGAACGGTACGCCAAGAGCGTCATCGACATCACATGCATCGTACTCGAAGACGACGGAGGTACACACACATTCGCATGCTCCGCCCTCTCTCCACCCAAGGCATATGTCTGATGGTCAATCAGGTGTGCTGAGTGCGTGCTTCAACGCCATATCGCTTGCAGCGGCACATGCTGGTCGGTGCGCAAGACACACGCACACGCACATTTTATGTGTGTGTGTGGCTACCCCAGGCCTTGAGATGACTGACATCGTCACAGCCACATCGCTGGTGAGTGAAACTCCATAAAGAGCGACAGCGGGACCTGGGAGTATGTGTGTATGTTGTGTATGTGTCCAGTACTGCATGGAAGTCCCCAGTGACACCTCGCAGAACGTCGTGTACCTGTCGGACCTCACTGCCGCAGTGAGTGCGTCAGCACCACGATCCATATAAACACCCATACAGCTGTCTGATCGGTCCCGGTGTGTCAGGAGGAGGCTTGTTGGCTGAGCAGCGGTCAGTGCACCGAGATGCACGTGGGCATCGCCACCTCGGGCTCGTCCATCTGCTTTCTGCACGGCACCGGCAGCCTGCTCAACCCCACATGCGCAGAACAGGTGCGGTGGGCCGTCCGACACTGCCGGCATCCATCATTGTTCTTTGTCACTGCCTGTGTGCAGCTCCTGGGCCGTGCTGAGGAGATCTGCAGAGCGATCGGTAAGTGCATTGGTAACACCCCTGACGCCGACATGTATCGTGTGTGTTGATGTCTGTGTCGAGTTGTGTCAGGGAAGGAGATGCGGGCATGTCTGAAGGCTGCCTACGCCGCATCACAGAATGCGGCGCCCGCAAAGACGACCGCGACGGAGTAGAGCGGGAAAGAGCCTGATAGCTAGGGCTGTGTGTGTATAGTGTGACCAATGGTGAACCGATGTGAGAAATCTGTGAATTACTTCCGTGCACCTGGACAATCAGACGTCAAGACAGCCTGTCCTACACTCTACGTCACATGCACCACGTCAATAGCACTCCTACGCCAACATACAAACCACACACGCACCCACATCTCACTTGCCCCCGCCCCTCGTTTTGCGTGGCCGGACAATCGCCGCCATCTGAGGCGGGTGGCCCCAGGAGCCACTGGTGGGTGCCGGCATGTTGTGTGTTGCGGCCGCCCGCCTCTTCGATGGTCAGCTGCGTGTGTGGGGGGAAGAGGTCTTGGCTTGCCAGGAAGGGGCAGCGGCGTGTCAGGGCCTCACAGGGCGTGATGCGGCGGCTCACACAGCTGTAGTACTGACACATCAGAGCAGAAGAGACACAGGGAAAGGGCATTCAGGTCTCATGTGACGGGATGTGTGTGTGTCGACTCTTCAGTCACCTCCATGGCCTCGTCATCGGTCCATTCGGTGACGGCCTTGCGCAGAATCTCATCACAGCGACGCTTGCAGCCCTCTACCTGCCAACACACAACACAACACAACACACACCACCACATATCCGTCGGTGTGTTCTCTCCCCCTCCCCTCCGTGTGTATCTATCAATCAATGACCTTCCAAAATGCAGTGTTAGGGAACCCCCTGTGCGCCTCATCTGCCGCCTTGACCACCACGTCCGATGCGTTGCACTCGTCGGCCGCACGCTGCAGTGCCGGCAGGAGGGCGTGGCAGTGGAGCAGAGACACATACTCGCCAAACACCTTATCAACCTGACGGACACACAACCAACAATGACACAGACGGACGGACAGATCAGAGGATGCACCACACCTGGTTTCTTTCTTTCTACGTGCGGACCAGTGCGGGAACGTTCTGTGCCACATCGGCCGGCATGCCCATGGCCCAGAAGCACCGCCCCTCAGGCAGCCGCACCACCCACGCCGCAACCTCAAGCATCTCTGCCACCTCAGACACACCCAACAAACCCCCATATCTGTCCAACCCCTCCCTCCCCGTCCCCCGTCCAATCTCCAGACACAGCCGGGCCTTCTAGGGCTTGCTGCCCGGTGCGATGAGATCGGACACGGACACCGACGGGGACGGCGACACGTTGGCCGGCTTCTTGCGCTTGTGATCGGTGTCTGTGGGCGGGGAGGAGGGACGGGGAGGGGGAGGGGCGAAGGTCATGTGGGGGGTGGTTCTGAGTGTGAGGTAGGGGTAGTGTGGACGGGGAGGGGACTCCATGGCCATGAAGGACGGCGAGTCGGTGCGCCTGCACACATACGAAGAGAAGAGAAACGGTGTTGGTGTTGGTCTATTCGTAGCTGGCACTGACGTACGTGTCTCCTTGTTCGGGCGGGGGGGACGGGCTGCAGGCGATATTGTACAGTGCCCCCTGCAGTGAATGAGCATCCACAAGACACCATGAATCCATCCATCCACACACCCATCCGACCACCCACCATGTGCGATGCATCCGAGGGGCTGCCTCCCTCCGTATCACCACCTCTCTGCTCCCCCTGGCCATCCTCCATCTCCACCTCGTCCATGTCCATCATGGCCGAGTCCCATGAACCCACGCTCACCGAGTCCTTATCATCATCCACCGCCGTGCTCACCGTACCCACCGTCAGTGCCTTGGTACTCATGCCCGGGGCCTTCTTAGATTTGGTCCTGCTCTTGGCCTTGGACCTCGTGTTGACCGCCGGGCCGTCCAGATCTCGCGCATTGCTGAGCTGCCGCTGTTTGCCTCGGGTGGCCTTGTGCGATGGATAAGGCGAGCCTGGCAGCACAACACAGCCCTGCCCGAAGAGAGGGGAGCCGCGTGGCGTCAGAGCCAAAGCCATTTTATTTTTGACTGGGACCCGAGCGTTTACAGAGTTCTATGTGCTGCTGCTGGGGGCGGAGAGGGGGGGCATAGGCGTCTCGCCCTGTATCCAGCGTGAGGCGGAGATGTGGGGTTTGCTGCACACACAGCGCAGCCCCCGTCTGCAGGGCCAAGAGGGCGACAGTGTGAGAGACGGCCACAGACGCCCCAGTGGTGTTGGTGAGGCGTGCTACATCCAGCTGCCGAGAGTCGACGAGGGCGACGCTGCCGCACAGCAGGCCATCCACCACATACAGACAGACCATCCCAAGGTCACCCTGCAATGCCCTCGTTGCACAGTGGCCAGCGGCTGCCTCTGAGGAGTGGTGTCTGTGTCCGTCTGTCCACTGCAGATGGCGTCGGCCTCGAGTGAGCACATTCCTCTGCTGCTGGACGATGGCTAAGGGCTGATGGAGCCCCAGCTGCCCGACGTCACCGATGACATCACCAAGGCACCGAGACGCTTCGAGCAGGTCTGTTGGTGTCAGTCGACTTTGATGCCTCTCGTCCGTCTGTGTGTCATCTGCAGGTTCCCTTGGTGTGCGCCCCGGCCGCCGACGATTGGGAAGCGCCACGTGACCTGACAGACAGCATCAGGGATGCCATCTGGAACCCAATGGCCATCAAGGAATCAGATTCGGAGGACCTGCGGAAGGCCCTCGACGGTCTGTCGCCTGAGCAAGCCGAGAAAGTGCTGACGACTCGAGAATGGTGTTGGGGACCGGATTACGGGGACATAACAAGATCTGCCGTTAATTTCGCCGCACGTCTGCCTCATCGCATCACTGCACACACATGATGCAGCTGAGTGGCCCCCGTGTGTGCTCCTCAGGGGTGTGCAAGGATGTGGAGGTGTTTGAGGTGCTGCTGCACAACCGACGGCATCTGCTCAAACTGAAAGATGAGGTAGCGTGCTCGACAATTACACTCATTCTGCCCATTAGCTGACCGATGTGTTCACTCCTGCCTTCTTGCTGTGTCTGTAGTTTGGCCGGACGCCTCTTCATTTGGCAGCAGCAAAAGGGTCAGTTGATGTTGCGGAGAAGTTTGTCGAGTGGGGGGGAAAGGAACTGCTGGAAGCTCAGGACAACGTAAGGATGAAGGAATGTCGACTGGTGCATTGGAGAGCATGTGTCTTGTTCATGCTGTGGTTCAGACTGGCAACACGCCTCTTCATCATGCGGCAGCAAGTCAGCCACTCGTGGAAACGACAGCCACACGAGTGCATGAGTCTTCAACGTGCGTGTCTCTCCTGCAGACGAGGGCCATGTCGATGTGGTGGAGTGGATGTTGAGGGTAAACCCACAGCTCTTGAAGATCAAAAACGACGTAGGATGTACTGCACCTATCGAGCTTTGTGTCGATATTATCTATCTTCATATGACTCTGCCAGGACGGAAGGACGCCTCTGGATTATGCCCTCCACTTGGACCTCGAGGGAACGAAAACGAAGATCGTCGGTGCGATGCTTGCCGCAGCTGGAGAGTTGACCATGGAGCTGCTCGGGGAAGATGAGGAGGGTCTCAGCCGCGTGCTGCAGCAGCCAGAGCTCCTTTCCAAAGCGGTCCCTTACGCGAAATACGGCTTCGGACAGTACGTGCGACGATGTGATTCGCTGGGCGTCGACAGTCTCAGGTGGTGTTCCGTATTTCGCCAACTGATGAAGTCACGACCGAAAGACTCCCTCACAGAGTGGGATGAACAGATAATCCAACCAAGGCAACGCAGATATGCGCCTCTTTTCGTGTGCAGTGATTTTGAGAATACGGCAAGTTAGATGGAGGTAGACAACCCCTAGCACACACAGCGTCTTCCATTTTTGCATTATACGACCCGTTCAGGCACTTGTGGTAGCGTTCTGTAGTGAAACAACAGGAGACCGATTCGGGCAGTCACTCCGGGGCAAAGAGAGAGAATGGCTTACGCTGCTCGAGTCCGCTGAGCCTTTGACAGTCGTCACACAACGTAACCCACACAGAAGATTTCCCCTCCCTCTCAGCCTGTCCGCTTCATGTCTCTTCGTTTTCCTGCTGCGCATGATTGTGACAGCCAACTGCATCTCTCTCGTCGAAAGGTATTGGCGACCACCAGTCGAAGCATCGATTCAGATTGCCCCCCGTGACATTTTCATTACCCGCGTGCTCTCAATGCTCTCGATGTAAGACGGTGGAGCCAGGCACAACGATGGAGGCAAAGAAGCATGGCACCTCTTCTCTCTCTGCGTATTGCAGGGTGGCCTTTGTGCTGCTGCACATCGAGTCAATCAAGGGAGACAGCGATGTGATGATGCCGGGGGTGTGGCTGTGGGGTGCACTGCCGACGGGCACAGCCTTCATCCTTCTGGAGTTGTTCCAAGTAAGCCAGACGAGAGGAGAAATGCCTGATCTGCACTTATCAATACTGAGATGCACTGTCCTCTCTATGCTCTTTGTATGTGTGTAGGGCATCCGCCTGAAGGCAGCGTATTGGGCCGACTCATGGTATGCGTCAGACGTGCAGAGCCAACCGTCTTTGCTGGCTCCATTTGTGTGCTGTCGGTGTGTGGGCACAATAATCAGGAACTACGTGGACCTGGCTTGTTCACTGGCAATCGCCGCCTTCATTACCATCCATTTCATCGGGTGGTCCTCAGAAGCAGAGGTCGGCTCAGGCATAGTCGTCGCGCTGCTCTTTGCTCTGCGCCTCCTCCAAACCGCCAGCCTGCACCCAACCGTGGGACCACTCATACTGTCAGTGAGCCAGGCAGCCAAACATACAGCTGGTGTCTCATGCTGTGTGTGACGGGTGTGTGTGTCAGTGCGGTTGTGAGGATGTTTTCGGACATCAGCATGTTTCTGTGTCTGTACGTCTACATCCTGCTGGTCTTCGCGGGCGTCTTCACCCTCCTCTCGTCCGACGAAGACCACCAGTACTTCGGCTCCTTCCCCAAAGCCACACTCACACTGTGCGCATGCGACCTCATGAGAAGACACAGAGGAAAGGGACACCTGCCCGTCTTCGTCTTGTTGTGTTGTGCAGTTTCTATGCCGGCCTTGGTGAGTTCAACGAGGCGCTGACCAACGCCATAGAGAGCCACGACACGCTGGGGGCCGTCCTGCTGTTCACATACGTCATCCTCTCCTCCATCATACTCGTAAGACGTACCGATGGACGAGGCACACAGACACGGACTCCATGTCTTGTCTCTCTCTGTGTCTGCCGGTGTGAATAAACAGCTCAACCTGCTCATCGCCATCATGGTGAGACAGACGAGAAACACACATACGAGACATCGAGTGGCCACATGACTGATCAACGCTCCTATCTGTGTCTGTCAGGCGTCGACGTATGCGGCCATCGAAGAGACACAGGCTGCACAATACCAGTGAGTGAAGACAACCAACGAGCGAGACAGATCGATGACAGCGGCACATGAGGACTTTCTCTGTCTCTCCGCTGTTCTCTGCAGGCTGCTGCGCATCCGCGTGCTGAATGAGTACCTGAAGCTCCCCCATCACGAGCGCCTGCCGCCGCCATTCAACCTCATCGGTCGGTGCGACGAGAGACATGAACTGCACCCGGCCCATCACATGTGGGCATCTGTCTGTGCAGCTTTGGTCGTGTCGGAGCCTCTGCGGTATCTCGCCTCACTCATCAGCGAACAACGGCGAGAGCAGTCGGTACTCTGCCGCATTGCCTTCTGGACGATGAAGGCCGTCTACTCAACCGTCGACGGACTCCTGCTTGTTGTCGCCTTCACACCCGTGGCCATCTACAAAATGCTGGAGGGGGTCCCACGAAGGATTCGGGAGGGAAACTATGGCGCAGTGCTGCGCGCGCCCCTTTACATCCTCCTGATGCCCGTTCTTTTTCTGTGCCAATACACCGGCCGTGACCTTCTTCTGCGCGAATACGCCGACCAAGTGAGGGTCAACAAGTCACATGAGACAATCAATGACCCCGTCTCGTTTCTCTGCAATGTTCGTGTAGGAGTCGTTGTTTTCTTTTGACGCCACCGAAAGCGAAGGTGAGAGTCCGGAGACGGCTCATGAGAGGCGTAAGGCACGGGACGCATTCAAAGACAGCATCGACAAGTGGATCGAGGCGGCAGACCATCACGACTCGAGCGTACCTGACGTCATGGCAGGTGAGACACCGACGAAGTCACGGCCACACAGGCAGACAGGCAGGACACCGGAGGGATGAAAAGGCCGTGTTTCGTTTGTGCTGCAGCCGTAACGCACTTCAAAGCGTACGTCAAAGCCGAGATCCAGCCAGGTGTGACAGAAACACTTTTCTAAGAAGCCCATCCGTGTCTGCGTTTGTGCCTTGCATGTCAGCCTTGCGGGAGATGCAAAGACAACTGGCAGAGGCGCGGAGGCAACTGCTGGAGGTGCAGATACAGCAAAACAAAATGCAGACAGAAGTGTACGAGCGATTGACGACGATGGAGGCGAAGATCAAATAGGCGGGACACCAACTGACTGCACGGCCTGTGGATGAAAAACATACACCAAATGAGACGGACGATCCTGCCTCAATCTGTGTCTCGCCCGGATGTCTGAAAGTCGAAGCAACGTTGGTTTTTCAGTAGCTGCTTGGGTTTCGCAACTGTTCACGATTGCTCACACAGCGTGTGTCTGCATGTAAAGGATCGCCAGTAGTGTTCTCCTACACACCCTCTGTCCCTTCATCCACGGCTGCCTGTACACGCAAACTGCACACCACCGACACTCTCTCTCACACACACTCAAGACAGACAGACAGACAGACAAATATGCAGTCCCGCCCTGTGTCAAAGTCGCTCTTCTTCTTTCTCGCTCGATCCGCCTCCACACGCCGTATATATGCAGGAGCGATATGAGTTTGTGAAGGCCTACACACCGGAGAGACAACACAGACAGACAGGGAGAAGCAAACAAGACCCACACACGACGACAAAAATAGCACAGATTGCAGATCTCGCGATGAATGCCATGGGCCATACCCACAAACACACGTGTACGTACATACATACACTCATACATACATGTATACATAAGTACATACATAAGCACATGTATACGTACACACACACACATATGTACACAGACAGCCAGACGAACAAATACCAACACAGGCAGCCGGCAAAAGGGACGGACACACAGTCATCCAGCCAGACAGACAGACTGTCAACGCCCCCGAATGAGCCGAAGCAGCACCGTCTTACGATTGCACGGCCATTCACTCATCCTATCGCCTCCTATGCAGCCATCACCCCCTCCCTCCACCCCTCCCCCCCACTGATAGGTAGCTAAGCCGGCTGGCCCGTCGGTCAGCCGGGCGGCATGCCCTGCTGCAGTAGCACCCTCCCCCCAGCTGTCGTGTGCTCATGGTCGTCATATTCCTCCGACAGCTCCTCGCTCATCTCCTCGCTCTCCTCTTCCTCGTCCTCATCCTCATCGTCGCCTGCGATCATCCTGCCCATGCCGCCCATTCCGCTGCCGTGATGGCCGTGGTGGGTGTGGTGATGAGAAGGGACGGTGACACTCTGCCAGACGGGCGAGCACTCGTCCCAGCCCCGTTCCCGCATGACCTGCTGGATCCACTGGCTGTGGAGCGACACGGCGGGGATGTAGGTGTACTGGGCCAGGCGGCTGCGCACCCACCACTGCCCGTTGTGGGCGGCCACGGAGTCCGGACTCGCGTACTGGTAGTGATACAATTCGGCACGCACCCTGAGAGGATGGAGAAGGTCAAGAGAGAAGACAATACACACATGGATGGATGCTGTGTGTGTGTGATGTGTATCAAGCGCACCATTTGGGCGGTGCTCCGTTGAGGAATGGGTTGTGTCGGAGCAGCGTGCTGATCTCAGCGTCGTTGACCAGACTGCATCACATGCATCACACCACACACCACACACATGGGCGACTCCGTGTACCTCCATAAGTCAACGTCTTTAGTGTTGGCGTACAGTCTTGCGATGAGGTGGATGAGCCAGGGGTGACGCTCAGGCTGCCCGAAGCCAGCGAACCTGCCCACAGATCAGACACACACACGCATCCATCCATCCATCCATCCATCCGTCTGATGTCTAAACTGTCTATCCGTTTGTTTGACTGCCTACCACATGAGCCAGTCGAGTCGGTAGTGATATGGCGAGATCCAGGGAGGGGTGCGGTACACATCGCCTGATGAATGGACACACAGATGAATCCGGGAGGTCATTAGCAAGACGCCCAGCATCCAGCCTACCAGGCTTCACTGCGATGATTCGTCGGCGGAAGCAGACAAGGAATGCGCAGAAACACATGCATAACACACAGGCAAGCAGGGCTATGACGGGCCGAGAGGGGCGTGTGTGTGTGTGTGGCGGCGTGATCACGTACCTTTGAACTCGTAGTCTATCCAGTCCTCCTCGTCATCGCTCGGGCGGTCGAGGCGACTCCCCTGAACCACCACCTACACGCATCAGGCACAAAACGTGTACGATCGATGTGTGTGTGTGGGTTGTGTGCAGATGCTCCAGCGCACCCACCCACTCACTTACTTCGTATCTCTTCTTGGTGATCGATCCGAATGCGCCGTAGGTGTTGACAAGACGCAACGACGTGAAGGACGTGTTCATGATCTGACGCTTCTGCACCACACGCCCACAACACATGCATCCCTCCCCCGCCCCCCGCCATGCACTCACTCACCGCCTGCAGGTTTCTGACGACTGGCACACTGAGGTAGCCGAACAGACACAGCCCCGCCAGCTCCTTGCCCCACCGCACCACCACCATCAGCACGTCAAGCACCGACACCGACGGACGGGAGGCCGCCCGTGAGGAGAAGAAGAGGGCCAGCACCGAGAGGTCGCGGGTGTGGTGGAAGGACGCCAGCTCAAGTGCCCTGTTTGTTGACAAGGAGAGAGGTGGTGACGCAGGTATGTTTGTCATGTGTCAGGCGTCGTGTGTCAGGTATGTGCCTCTGCCGTGTGTGTCGGCCGAACAGGCAGGCGGAAGTGACGTCGTCGAAGCCCCAGATTGAAGGGATGATCGTCAACCTGCCATTCGCACAACAGTCAACCATCACTACGTCGGTCAATGCCATGTTTCTTCGTCCGTCCACGCACCAATTGAGGAAGCTCAGATTGCCCGACAGAATCAGAGTCGCCTACACCCAAACACAGAGAGGCAGAAACCTTCTTCAGCGTTCACTCTTTCACTTTCACTGGGCGTGTATGTTTGCCGACCTGGAAGACGATCTGCACAATGGCCCCGAGTGTGCGTGGCAGCTGCACCGGAATCATCAGCAGGAATGGAGCCAACAGCTCCACCTATCACTCACACACACACACACACACAAAATCAAGACGTGAGCCATCCCGCTGTGTTCGGGTGGTAGGTGTGTGCTCACCACGTGGTTGACGATTGTTTCGAATTTGTGGAACCATAGCGGGGAGTGGTGCATGAAGTAGGAGAACGGGTTGGGCACCGGCTGTGTCTGGTAGTGGTAGCACATGGTCGTCAGCTTCACCCAGCACTTGTCGCCGCGGATCTTGATCAGCCCCGCGCCCAACATGATGCGGAACATCAGCCACCTGGAAACACGCACAAACGTGGGCATCGATTGCTCAACCCGTGTGCGATGTGTGGCATGTGGAGTGTCACCTGTATCCCCACACGGCCGTCCATGCGGGCGGTGTGTATTTGGGCAGCGGATCGAACCCGAGGGAAAACACCGGCACAAAGAAGAACTGACCACACACAGAGACACACACACACACCATAAGCATGTATCTTTGGTCTTATTGCCCGTTTTCTCTCTCACCGCCAGGAACCCGCATTCGAGGAGTTGAGACTCCCATCCGAACTGGTACCACCTCTGGCCGACGCCCACGATGGCGTGATACATCAGCCACATGGCGAACAGCACACACAGGTTGGCCCCGCCGTACCACAGCACCACACACGACAGACACAACCCCATAAAGGCCGTGCCGTCCAGCCACCTGCACACAGCCACACAACCACACACACACGTGAATCGATGTGTGTGTTCAGACACACTCACAGAGGGATGGGGTATGCCGTGCCCACCCTCCCGCCCACCTGTTGATGTGTGTCTTGTCGCGCACGAAGAGGAAGAGGGTGGGGTGGTCCATGAAGGCCCGCCACGTGTCACCACCGTAGATGCGAATCAGCTTGTCCAGGTGGAACCTGCGCATCGATGGATGGATGGATGGATGGATGGATGCGTGAACATCGATCTATCTACCTGGCGGGCAGCAGCCCTCTGTCGCCGATGAGCTGTTTGTTCTGCCGCAGGGCCACCAGGAAGGCCACCGCATAGATGAACGCCAAACTCCGCAGATACACTATCCGCGTCAACCTATTACCATTGACAAACACACCACCACACGAAGCGAGCAGCGATGCTTCTCTTGCAGGCCTTCCCATTCCTCCCTCTCGTCATTCACTTACTCACCAATATGAGGCTGATGGAATTCCTCCCTCCCAGACGATGCGCATCAATGTCCACACAGCCACCACACCCACATACGGCACCACTGTGTCAGCCAGCACCACGCTGCGAGTCAGCAACTCCTCCAGCGACACCGAACGCACACTCCACTCATAGCAGCACAACAGAAACCGCCCCAGCCACTGAGCGGCTGTGACGGCCTGCTGTTTGAGGCGATTGGGAAGGGAATGCACGTGTGCGAGAGCTGAGGGCGCGTGGAGGCTCTCGCTGCTCTCATTGGTGGCCTGTGTGGAGGCAGATGCGCCGTAGCGAAGCCGCAGCGATGAACTCATCCTCGGCTCTCCGGGATCTCGCGAACTCATCGATGCGCGCAAAGCAAGCGCTGTGGTTCTACATTCCTTCGCTTCTCGCCCTCAACCTCTTCGCGATTGCTTCTTCAAGTTAGCTCGCACCACAGCGGCGGGAGAAAAGGTCAAGCAAATGGACGGTGACGAAGAGATGCAGACACCTCGTGAGGTTTCATCTGGTGAAAAGTTCTTCGAGATTCACCAAGACCAGGTCAGGCGTGAATGGTTCACACCTGGGGTTCTGGGGCATCCAGGTGTGCCACGTCATGTTTGCTTGCCTGTCAGGTTGATGCCGAGAGCACCGGTGCCGACAGTGAGCTGTACCACTCCTTCCACTCGGTTGTTTCGGTGCCCGACAGGGATGGTAAACCAGAAAGCATTGATTTGGTAATCGCACACCACCACACGGGCCATAGGAGGGTCACCTGATCATGTGTGTGTGTGTCTTGTGTTGAATCGATCAGCCGAATGACGTCCTCTGTCTGATTACCGCGTTCCTTCCGTTGTGGAAGCTGGCAGCCCTGTTCTCTCACCCCGTCATCCGGGGCGCTGCAGCGCGCTACACCAACATCATGATCAGCGCTTCACGGCACACATGCGCCTTCTGGGAAGCGATGACGCTCAACTCAGCCTCGCAATGGGGCCGTCTGTTCCACCAGCTGAAGGAGATTGTCCATCGCTACCCCTGGTGTGAGTTTGGGCCAAGGTGGTGCATCGGGACGCTCATTTCTATCATCGAGGGGCACGCGCATGGGAGGCGGCAGATGATGCTGGATGAAGGCGGACCCTTCGTCGTGCATCCCGACAAGGGCTCATTGCGTTCCATCCGGTTCGAGAGAGCCATCGATGACGACCTGACGTGCGCAGACAGATGGGCGCTTGAGCAGAGACACCCCATTCTTCCCCCCGCCCCTCCCTCCCCCGCCCAGCTCGCCGCCCTATCGTCAGTAGAGGGCCTGCGCGACGAGTACCGACTTCTCGGCCACCGACTCAGTATGCCTGCACTTCAAGAGGTGGAGGCCGACTACCGCTTTCGGTGTGATGAGAGCACTCTCGGCGCGTTCGTGCGGACGTCTGAGAAGCTGCGGCACCTGCAGGTCAACTCAACTGCCAGCGACAAGGCCGACGTGCTGGAGCGGGTTGAGGAGGGCAAGGGGAAGGAGGGCCGGCTGCGGAGTCTGCAGACCATCGGTGTGCTGAGACTGGTGGGATTTGCCGACAGACATGGCATCAATCGGCTGCGGGTGAGCAGGCAAAGAGACGGGAAGAAGACGATGTGCATCGGTGGATGCGTTTGTGTGCAGAACGTTCTGGTGGCGAGAGGGTGCCGCTCGCTGGAATCGGTGACTCTGGCACTGGATCGACACGGGCTCTCCAGCAACAGCAACACCATCGACGCATCGATCATCCCCATCATGGAGGCCGTCGAGTCTCTCGTGGCGGCCGTCGGTGCCACACGGGACATCCTGCAGGCCGTGACCATCAGCAACCTGCGTGTGTCGCGTTTCGATGTGTCCCTGCTGGACGAGCTGCCCATCTACTCGTCGGTTTTCGTCAAGGAATCGCTCAAGCAGATGGCCTCCAACGCACATGAGGTCAGGTGGCTGTGCACACAGCAGAATGTGATTGACTCGAGCATCGGCTACGTCAGCGAGACGGCTCGAGAGGTCGCATCGGCTCTCACATTCAGCAAGGCCCAGCGGGTGATCGTCGGCGAGGCACACGGCCTGACGCTTCCCGAGGGACATCAAGACCCGCCCCGGCCAGCCGTGCTGTTGCACCTCAAAAGCGCGGCGATGCCCAAGGCGACCACATTGCGCGTGGGCGGGGCCATTGCGTGTGAGGTGGCGGGGATGATGGCCAGCCACATGCCAGCACTGGCCGATGTGCTCGTGGGGTCGGCCGTGCGTGAGGGGACGGTGCGGCAGCTGTTGCAGACCATCGGCAGTGGCCGGCGGCTGCAGACGTTCAGCTGTGATGTCGAGCATGTGGGCCGGGATGGGCTGACGTTGGGCGACGTGGCTAGTGAGCTGCCAACGATCAAGAAGCTGGCGGTGAACCTTATTGGTGAGTGAATGAGGGAGGGCGGCACGGGTGGACGACGAACATGCAGACACGGACATCTTTGTCTGTGTGTGTGCACGGCATGATGCAGCGACCATCACGACAAACCTGGATGACATCAATGATGCGGCCGAGGGGGCGTTCGCGAGTGTGGCGTCGTTGCTGAGGGTGCGTGGGCTGGAGAAACTGGAGCTGCGGTTGGTCTGTTTTCTGGGCTTCAATGACGAGCTGCGCGCCGAGCTGCGGCAGCTGGTGACCGACCGGTGCCCTAACGATGTGATTGGACGCTTCAAGGTGGGGTGGGAGGGGTCGACACTGGTGCTGAAGGCAGCACAGTCAACGGGCAGTAGCTGATTGGCTTGTCTCTCATCTTATCGGGCGGAGTTCTTTTTCCTTGGGTGGGAGTTGTGTTGGCCGGTTGGCCGACTGTACACGATGTGTCCCATTGTTGATACGTGTGTGGATGGAGAGATGGCTGTCTGACTGCAGCATCCAGGTCAATGAAAGTGTGGCTGTATACGATTACGGTGTATACGCATACCGATGAGACATCGCAATCAGCCCCAAACATTGGAGAGAACCGATTCAATACTTGAGCTTATTTTGAGCTCGCGTTGGGGGTAGTTGGGGGCGGCATTTGGGAGACGGAAAGCCCTGCAACTTCAGGGAAGTTGAAGCGGGCACCTCCATCCCGACTGACCATCGTTCATGATGGCCGCGTCCGGGTCGCTGCTCAGCCCCTCTGTCGAGCTGGTGTTCGTCAACGACTGGGAAGATGAGTCCGAGTCGACTGTGGGCGATGACCACAAGCTACACGTCAAGCGTGACGTCCTGATGACCTTCCCGCACTTCGTTCCAGTAACCAATGCATGAATCAACACACCGCACTCGGACAGACAGAGAGACAACCAGACAGGCAGAGGGGCGCTCCTAATTTGGGCACACGAGCTCTGCGGCTTCGTGTGTCCGTTCCATGGTGTTTGTTTGCTGTGCAGGCGCTGCAGGAGGCAGGCGGGTTTGGCGAGGGCCAGTCTCATCGCATTGTGATTAGGGAGGTGGACGTGACGACGGCACGAGTGGTGCTGCAAAATGAGTCCGCCATGCTTAACGCACTCGCCATCCACAATTTCCTGAACGCACTGAAGGCTCTCGACTACTTCCACAGCGGCTGCGCCCCAATGATGCTCCGCAACCTAGAGAGGAAGGTGAGAGGACAGGGCAGACAGACGTGGGCGGGGTGGGAGGGCGGAAGAGACAGAGAAATGGATGGCTGGTGGCTGCGCGTGTGGTGCTGCAGATGGTGCGTCGCGAGTGGACTGCTGACCCTAAGTTTGCTACGGAACTCATCCAGTCGATCGGCCATGGTGCAGTGGCGCGGTTCATCGCGACGAATGGTCTGTGACCGTGTCGCGTGTTCTGCTCCAGCGCCCCGAGCTGCTGCAGCCGTGGTGGTATACCGAGGACCCTTGGGCTCGTCGTGCAGTGGTCAAGCTGGTGAGCTACCTGTGTCTCCACATGGCCTGCGGCTACCTGCAAGCGTCCCCTGACAAGCTGGCGAACTTCCTGATCGTATCTACAAACGCACCAACACTCAGCGACGCCATCGGTATTTGTGGAGGTGAAAGAAGACAGACAGACAATCCATGTCGATTGGTTGGTTGCTTGCATGTGCGATTGGTGCTTATCCACTCATTCAGGCGATGTGTTCGCAGACGAAGAGCGCACCTTGGCTTCCAAAGAGTACCTTATCCGCCCCTTCGCCACCCAGGACAACTGCAGCCCCCTTTGCAACCCCTTCATCCTAAGGTGCACGTGCACGGACCCGCTCTGCACATGCGGCCGGCTTCTCCTGCCCCCCATCACGGCCACACTGGAAGCCAACTTTTCCTTTTCCACCTACCCCTATCTCAACCCTGCCGACAACCAGGAGCGACCGCTGAATGAGGCGATTAATTTCAATCTGAGGGCGAGCGGCACGGTGGAAGCCTCTCGCCCGGCAGCGTGCGCATGCTACCGAGTGCATGCAGTCATGAGTGTCGAAAGGGAAGGACAGGATGTGGTGATCTCGTCGTTCAAGTCGGCCAGCGGCAGGAAGGGATATGCGATGCACCTCTTGGCGTCGGCGCCGGAACCACTTTGGAGCCGCAAAGGGAGATCGTTTGGTATTCCCCCAATCTGTCGACGGACGAGGGAGTGGGGGAGGTGCTGCTCAGCTCCGTCAAGGCGACCGTGACGGTCTACGCATACCCATTTTAGACCATGGCTGTGCGATACCTACGGCAGTGCATCCTAGAAGCGAAATGGACCCAAGTGACCGAGTTCACCAAGTATGGGAAAATTAAAAGGGTTCGTTGGGGGGTGGTGGAAACGGCTTTCAACGCCTGTGTTGTGCTGTCTCAGGTCATTGGGTGACTACGACCGCTTCAGGTTGCTCTGTTCCCTCGATGGCATGACATTTCGTCCTTTCGCAGGTCAGTCGGTCATTCAGACAGAGAGAGAAACTTGACTAGGAGGCCTCTCGTGTGGATCATCGATCCTCTCTTGTCGCAGCTTTGGCAGCGTACTGCAGAGCACGGTCGATCCTCGAACCACACGAATCCCAACACATCGCCGATTCGGCCCAGGAGATGATCGGGAGGCCTGGACGTCTCTCGGCGCAGGCAGGGTGCGCCAACGGCATTGCCGAAGACGACCTGGCTGGCTTTCTCACCACAGTGGCCCCCATGCTCTCACCGGAGGCCCAGCGGACGCTTCACACTGCCTTGACGAACTCTGGCATGACAGACGCCGCCATGGCACTCTGGTCGCAGATGGCATTCCTCGAGGTCAGTCAAAGAGACACAAGAGACATACGCCCAACCGCATGTGGAAACCGCTCATCTCTCCTCCATCTCCCCCCCCCTCCCTCTCTCTCTCTCTCTCTCTCTCTCTTTCTGTGTGTGTGTGTGTGTGTGTGTGTTCATTGGACAGTGTGGTGCTTCATTTCAAGAGACATCGCTGTCATGGCCGGCGCCCATCCCGCAGCCACCCACCTTCCCCGCGCCCGAGCTCTCGGTCCCATCGGCCGTTGAGCGTCACCTTGTCTCCTCATTCCAGCCGCGATTCAACAAGTGAGTTGGCAAAGACACAGTATCGCAAAAAATTTGTGTGTGATTTTCATGGCGGCTGTGTGTAACTGGCTACAGCGCTTGTTTCCCTCACCATTACCTTCAGCAGTAGCTGACACAGAGAGAAAACACACGCAGTGCTCTTCTTTTGACAGGTGGTTTGGTGTTTGCAGTGCCTTCCCCCCGGCCGACGACAGCCCATCAGCGAGCTCCGGGCCCCCCCTCGCCCCCTTGCTGCCAACAAACGGCAAACAGGCATCCGACAGGTGAGACAACACTTGCGGCCCTCAGTCATGTTTCAAGCTGGTCTTGTCACGGCGCCTTGATGCTCCTCCTGTCTGCGGCTGTTCGGATGTTTGCAGCGCCCCCAACATTTGCCGGGAGGCCGCAAGTGATGAGGTTTCGCAGGCTGCGGACGACACTGGAGCAGGGTAGGTCCGGCTGCTGCGGGAGAAGCTCTGGCAGTGCTGCTTTGTAGCGGTGTGGTATGTGTGTGTTGGTGCAGATTAGTGCCTTCGTACTGCTTGTCATACAGTGACGACGGCCCCAAGAAAGCTGATCCGCCAACCTCGTCGTAGCCTAGAAATTGGGCTCTGCTGCACTTTGTTTTTGTGTTTTGATACGTCTTGGCTGACTCCGTGAGAAATTGCTTTGGTTCTGATGTCACAAACGGTGTATGTCTCTTGCAGGCAGATTCAATTAACGCGAGAGAGAGAGAGAGAGCACAGTACACACATGGATGTTCGTGAGAGCGATGGATAAGTGGACAATACAGAAGTATGTAGACACATACAGATGAAGCTTAAGTCGGACCGCATGCAGAAGGGAAAAACGGTCGTCGAATAATAGCACCCACACATGCCAGTTTTTCCCTTCTGCGCGTCACGTACGTGTATCAGAACGAAGACGGCAGGGCATCCCTCCCTCTCCCTCTACAAATACACGTGTGTCTGCGTGCCGTGGATGGATGCAGTGCACTGGCCACACCACATCTGTCTGTCTCACCGGCTGGCCACACAACACATAGCTCTTCGGCCAGCCATATGCATGTATACAGCGAGGAACACACACACGACCGACGTACAGATGAACGGCACACACCGACAGGGGGATACCCACCCTCACGCATTCACGCAGTCAAGGGCACATTTGTGCAGGCGGCCACGCTATGTTCCACGACCCCCCGTCATTAGTCTGTCCACCGTGCTGCATGCGTAGGTGCCTTGCCTTTTGTACGCCTCTGATCAGTGCAATGCGGTGTGAGATCTGACGGCTCGGAGCGGCTCCCAGCATGCACACACGACACGCGCACGAAGGTGATGCATTCGTGTCATCGGTAGATGTCGCTCAACTGCGACTCCCAAAGGCCAAGAGGCTGTGGTTGGGGGCCATCAGGGGGCTGGGCTGCCACTGGCAGTGAGCGTCTCGCGCTCAAGGCGAAGATGTGGGGTTTGTTGCACACGCAGCGCAGCCCCCGTGTGGAGGACCAGGACGGCGACAGTGTGAGAGACGGCCACAGACGCCCCGGTGGTGTGGATGAGGCGTGCTACATTCAGCTGCCGAGAGTCGACGAGGGCGACGCTGCCGGACAGCAGGCCATCCACCACATACAGACAGACCATCCCAAGGTCACCCTGCAATGCCCTTGCTGCACAGTGACCAGCGGCTGCCTCTGACGCCTGGTGTCTGTGTGCGTCTGTCTGTCCACTGCAGATGGCGTGGGCCTCGAGTGTGGGCCTCGAGTGTGGGCCTCGAGTGAGCACATTCCTCTGCTGCAGGACGGTGGCCAAGGGCTGATGGAGCCCCAGCTGCCTGACGTCACCGATGACATCACCAAGGCACCGAGACGCTTCGAGCAGGTGTGTTGGTGTCAGTCGAGTCTGAGGCCTCTCGGACGTCTGTGTGTCGTCTGCAGGTCCCGTTGGTGGGTGCCCCGGCCGCCGACAATTGGGAGCCCACTCTCGCACTGAGAGACAGCATCAAAGAGGCTATCGATGTATGGGATGGGGAGTCCCTGGGGAGGATCCTTGCTCGTCTGTCGCCTCATCAAGTCGAGAAAGTGCTGACAACTGGAGAGTGGGGCGGGATGGGGTCTGCCATCCATTACGCCCTTGGCATCACAGACACATGGTGCAGCACGTAGCTTCTGTGTGCTTCTCAGACAAGTGTTCGGGCATGGAGATGTTGTTTGAGGTGCGTGACGATGTGGTGGAGGTGATGTTGACGGCGAACCCACAGCTGTGGAAGATCAAAGGCAAAGTAGGCTACACTACGCCTATCGAGTCGCACACATGTGCTGGAACTGTCCTTGGTCGTGATTCCTACAGACTGGAAGGACGGCTCTCGATCTTGCCATCAACAATCTCGATAAAAAGCAGGCGAAGGCCCTCGCCGCGATGTTTGCCGCGGCTGGAGGTGCGGTCATCGAGCGACTCGAAAAAAGTAGCGAGAGCCTTAACAAGATGTCACAGCCAGAGATCTTTCCCAAAGTGTTTCCCATCGTGAAACGCGGCATTGGAGAGCGCCTGAGACGGTCTTACTCGTTGGGCGTCGTCGGTCTCCGCTGGTGCTCTAAGTTCCGTGGATTGGTTAAGTCTCGGCAGAAAGACTCCCTGACAGAGTGAGATCAAGAGATAATCGGAACAAGGCAATGAGAATCTGCGTCTTTTTCCCCCCCTTTGCGTGCAGTGACTTTGAGAAGACGGCAGGCTGGGTGGAAGTAAACAATCCCCAACTGTTACACACACTAACTTCCATTTCTGCATTTGATTGCCACTCAATCGGTTCAGGCTCTCACAGCCAAGTTCTGCAGCGATACCATGCTAGGGGACTTCGAGCAGTCATTTGAAGGCAAAGAGAGAGAGTGGTTTGCGCTGCTCGAGTCTGCGGAACCGCTCACTGTTGTCACCCAAGGTAAGCCACACGAGAGATTTCCCCCTTTCTGTCTTCAGTCCGATTATGTCTCCTCCTTCTCCCTGCTGCGAATGATCGTGACAGCCAACTGCATCTCTCTCGTCACAAAGCATTGGCAACTACCACCTGTGATACTTGAAGCGTTCAACTTTGTTCAGCTTACACCCCGTGATGTGTTTATTACCCGAGTGCTGTCAATGCTGCTGATGTAAGACGGCAGACATGCACCACGATGGAGGCAGAGAGACACATGGCATCTCTTCTCTGTGTGTGTTGTCAGGGTGGCCTTTGTGCTGCTGCACATCGAATCGATCAAGGGAGACAGCGACGTGATGCTGCCGGGGGTGTGGCCGTTGGTGTGGCTGTGGGGTTCGGTGCTGACGGGCGCGGGCTTTATGACTCAGAAATCTTCCAAGTAAGACAGGCAGACGAGAGGAGACATGGCTGAGAAGCGACGACACGCATCATGCTTCATGTGTGTCTGCAGGGCATCCGTCTGAAGACAGCGTACTGGACCGACTCATGGTAGAAGGCAGGATGGCAGAGCCAAGTGTGCTGGGGGCTCCATTTGTTTGTGTGCTGTCGGTCTGGGCATATTCATGCAGGAACCGACTCGACGCAGGAACCTCCTTGTCGATCGCGATCTTCATCGCCATCCACTTCATTGGGTGGTCGTCGGAGGCGGAGGTCAGCTCGGGCATAGTCGTCGCGCTGCTCTTTGTGCTGCGCCTCCTCCAAACCGCCAGCCTTCACCCAGCCGTGGGACCACTCATACTGTTAGTGAGGAAGGCATCTGCACAGCCATAGAGGGGTGTCTCATGCTGTGTGTGCTGTGTGTATGTGTCAGTGCGGTTGTGAGGATGTTTTCGGACATCAGCATGTTTCTGTGTCTGTACGTCTACATCCTGCTGGTCTTCGCGGGCGTCTTCACCCTCCTCTCGTCCGACGAAGACCACCAGTACTTCGGCTCCTTCCCCAAAGCCATACTCACTCTGTGCGCATGGGACCTCATGGGAACACACAGAGGAAAGGGACACATACCTCTGTCCGTCTTGTTGTGTTGTGCAGCTTCTACGCGGCTCTTGGCGACTTTAGTGAGGCGCTGACCAACGCCATAGAGAGCCACGACACGCTGGGGCCGTCCTGCTGTTCACCTACACCATCCTCTCGTCCATCATACTCGTGCGTGGACACTACTCATGCACTCAGTACCGATTGACGAGCCACACATAAGAATTCCCTGTCTTCTCTCTCCCCATTTCTCAATAGCTCAACTTGCTCATCGCCATCATGGTAAGACAGACACGAGAGTGTGTCAAACTGGAGCCCACTTCATCTCTGTCTCCCTCTCTGTCTGTTAGGCGTCGACGTATGCGGCGATCGAAGAGACGCAGACCTCGCAATACCAGTCAGGAGATAACCAAGAGACACACACAGACAAATGACAGCGACAACAAGGAAGACATACAGATTCTCTGTGTACCAATTTCCTTCTCTCCCTTTGCCAATGAGTTCAGGTTGCTCCGCATTCGCGTGTTGAATGAGTATTTGAATATGCCGCACCACGAGAGGCTCCCGCCGCCATTCAACCTCATCGGTCAGTGCGACAAAAACATGAACTGCAGCCGGCCAATCACAGGGGGGGCGTCTGTGTTTGTGCAGCTGTGGTCGTGTCGGAGCCCCTGCGATATCTCGCCTCCCTCATCAGCGAACAACGGAGGGAGCAGTCGTCACTCTGCCGCATTGCCTTCTGGTCGATGAAGGCCGTCTACTCCACCGTCGACGCACTCCTTGTTGCTGTCGCCTTTACACCTGTACTCATCTTCAAAACGCTTGAGGATCTCCCACAAAAGATACGGGAGGGGGACTACTGTGCCGTACTGTGCACACCCCTTCTCATCCTCCTGGTGCCCGTCGGCCTTCTGTGCCAATACGCCGACCAGGTGAGGGTCACAGCACAAGTCAGATGAGACAAGCAATAGCATTGTCTCATTTCTCTGGAATGGTCAGACGGTGTCGTTGTTTTCTTCTGACAATTTGTCTTCTGACGCCACCGAAACTGACAGTCCGTGGATGGCTGACGAAAGGCGTGAAGCACGGGGCGCATTCAAGGACAGCATAGACAAGTGGATTGAGGCCGCAGACCACCACGACTCAACGTCTCCCGACATCATGGCAGGTGACACACGGACATGAACACGCTTACAGACCCACCACGGCAGAGGCGAGCACGCTTCATGCCGGTCACTCGCTGTGCTGCAGCCCTCAGAGATCCTGGCAGGTGATGGATGAAGATGGTCTTTGTTGAGCGTGCACCCATATCTGTGTTTGCGTTGCACCTCAGTCTTGACGAGGATGGATGAGCGACAGGCGTCGATGGACGAGCGATTGACCAAGATGGAGGCGAAGATCAAATAGAAGCGAGACATTAGCTGCATGGCTACAGAGCGGATGAGTTGTCACCTGCCAGTGGATGAAAAAACATCGAATGAGATGGATGGCCAATGCACGCACAGAGACATTGAGCTGGTCAACTCGAACAGTCGTTAAACGCAGCACAACAATTTCAGGGACCACGAGAGTTTCAGTAATTTTGTGACGAACCCTCGTTGCAAACGCCGACTCAGTTGAAGGGCGGCAAGACAGCGAGACAGACACAGACACAGGCATGACAGAGAGACCGTGTACATGCCGCCTATCTTTTGTACATCGCCAAGTGCCAACGGAAATCGGCGGCCTTCGTCCATGTGTGATCGTTGCCTTCTTTAGGTGTTTGCAATCACTTAATCGATGAAGGCGCACACACAAAGACGTCCACTCTCGCACACACATACACACACAGAAGCGCGAACTCCTTTTGTCACTTCGCACACCACACACCAAAAGACCTGTCTGTCTGATTGTCTGCGTCCCGTTCATTCATTCAAGGTTGCTTGCTACCCACCTGACGTCATTCGCCCGGTCGCACGCACCAGACCCTTTTGTCGGCACGCACACACAGGCAGCAATGGCTGTCTAGAGCTCACACTGAAAAACACACTGACGACGCAGAACACTCTACCTCAGCCTGTCTGTATCTCTCTCTGATCGACCTACATATCAGCTGTCCCGCCACCTACATGCTTACGGAACTTACAAAGCCGCCTGGCTGTCTACGAGTAGCTAATGTATCCCAGCACACATAGCATCAATCATGGTCATCCGTCCTCTTGCTGGTCATTCGATGCCCTGCACCTCGATGCCCCCACCGTCCTCCTTTTTGCCCTCCACCCGCTCGATGATCCGCTTGTCGGCCTCCTTCTCTTGCACCTTGCCCAGCCCTTGGACCACTCCCTGGTGCGGGTCACCGGGTTGCTCCTCGGCGACTGTCTTGATGCGGTTGAGTTGGTCAAACACCTCCTGGCTGGGGGCAGAGGCACGACCCCCAATGCCGCGCGTCACGGGCAAGTCCTGGCCCGCTCTCTGCATGAGCACCTCGAGTGTTGTGCGAGCGCGCAGCTGCTTGACGTTGTTCACACGGTCGTCAAACTCGGCTGCCGTGGCCATCGCAGCCACCTCTTGCGCCATCTCCTTCTCCTTGACGAGCACGTCCATCGCTGAAAAAAGACAGAACGAGAGAAAGCGATAACGGCAAAAGGAGCGTCTCTGTGTGTACGTCTGTGTGTGTCAGGTCTCCGGGCTGCCTGAGTTGGCGCGTACTTGCATTGGGCGAGTCGGTGTAGCTGTAGAAGATCTTCAGCCAAGCGTGATACTGGCTTTGCTTGTCCCAGAAGCTGCGCATGTGGCTGAATGGGTCCTGAGCGTCGTCCGCGATGGACTGAGGCTTCTTCTTAGTGTCAGCGGCCCCTTGTTCCAGCTCTCTCTCAGCCTGGTTGAGCATCTCAATGGTGGTCAAGCCTGCATGCACGCAGCCCCCATCGACCCCCCACGCTCCCTCCCTCCCTCCTTCCTCTGTCTCGCCGCTCACCAGATGGGTCAATCTCGTGCTGCCGATCTGCCAGTATCGACAAGATGAAGTTCCGCCGCGCTTCGAACAAGACTGCCATAATATTGAGGACCGTGGCCACTGTGCTGGCGTCATCGTCGTGGGGATTCTGCTTCAGCTGTTCAAGGCTGTACTTGTTTCCGCGATAGCAGTCACCGATTTTAGCCCAGTACACACTCACCAGGTGCCAACACAGCGTGTCTGCACACACACTTTCATGCACGCGCGCCGTGCCTGCCGGCTGCATCTGCTCTCACGTGCGTACCATTTCCGCGAAGGCGCTGTGTGAGGTCCAGAGTAGCAGCAGCCACTTGCTGCTCTGCTGCGGCCATCGCCTTTGCGTGTGTGGCATTCTCCGTAGCGTCGATATCGAGGTCGCAAAGTGCAAAGTACCGACCACGCGCTAAATCCCACACCTTGAAGGGGTTCGCGATCTCTGCACACGGAAGCACACACACCGTATGTGAACACACACACACCCCATGCAGCACAGCACATCCTTACGCTCTGTCACCTATCTGCTCGGGAGAGGGCTCCTGTGTATAAACACGCGTGTAGTTCTGTCAACATGATCATGACACACAGATCCCACACAGGCGCCCGCCCTTGCCACCTACCAACGCGAAGCGACGTGTCGAGGCCCGAGGGCGATGGCGCCGCAGGAAGCCGACCGGGCGCTGCAGCTGAGGCGCCAGAAAGGCGCTCTTGTGGAGAGAGGCAGCCGAGTGGAAGGCCACAAGCCACAGCAGCATTGTAGGCAGTCGACAGAAGATGAGAGGGTGAAGACCTAAGGCGAAGGAACGCATTGAGAGCATAGCTTGAAGCAGATCTGCGTACGTCGGTGCGTACCGATGCCAATCAGCGATGTTTGTGGTATGTCGGTTCCTTTTCTGAGCTCCACCAGCCCTTTCAGGGCTGCTGTGCGAGCTCAAGCCCCCACCCTCGATGAGCCTTTTGCGCCTTTCTTTCGCTTGTTTCTTTCACTTGATAGGTGGATGGTGACGATGTGGAGACAGTCATGGGCTAAAATCGCAAAACGAATTTGCCAGGTTTCAGAAATTCAGCAATTCAATCCTCACTCGATCCAAATTGAATTCGCCGTCCGAATTCTTGGACATGAGGGGGTCTGGGGCACCTTTAAGCACACTCACGACTTGTCACAAGCCTCGTCAAGGGGTACGTGGCGAGAGAATGAAGGCTCGTTCCCTTGGCCGCTGCGAGCTTTGCGACACACGGCTTCAAAAAAGAAAAAAGTTCCAAAACAGCCGTATTGTCGCGCTCGTCCCAGGCCGCGTTTTGAGCCAAGCTTGCAGTAGTGACCACACGCATCGCGAAATCGGACGTGAACTTTAACGACATCGCGATCAAAATGAATTCTGCGACGGATGCGTCGCATGCATATCAGTCATTTGAAGTCTGTCAGCGTCTCGTCAAGTCGCTTCAGAAACACTTGCAACTCATCTTTTGTCGCCCCTACACACACGCACACACACACCATGTGAGTTGACACAAGCAGCCAGCCACCCATCCATCGTTCTGCGCTGGCCTACCAATGGCACATGCGACAGTGAGGTAGGCGAATGGATAGTCGTCACTGTGGGCGCCGTAGTTGGCGAACCGGTGGCCACTCAACACCTTCACATGGCGACGGCCGTCATCACTCTCACCGCCGCCGCTGTTCTCTGCAGCGCTGGCCGATGCTGATGTGTTGTTGTCGTCATGGCTGCCGTCGATGAGCTTGGCCTTGACGCGTGTGGGGGGGTGGGCCTCAGCGAGCACCACACGGGGACCGCTGCACCTGCACACACACACAGATGCATTCACACCCAGCAGAGGTGTGCGTTGCTGGTTGGCATCAAGCGTACGTGCCTGTGTGTGAAGAGCATGGAGCCGAGTGAGGTCAGCGATCGGCCATTGCTGTCGACACCACCATCTTCAGCAGCAGTGGGGCCATTTGTTGATCCACCTCTGGTCGTGCCGTGCTTGAGTGCCGTGATGTCCATGACGAATGAGATCTTGTTGGCCGGACAGTCGAGCATGCGGCAACCTGACACACACATAAACACACAGATGCTCACATGGACGGACCCCTCCCTCCCTCCCTCCCTCACCGTGTTTGTGTGCGAGTGTGTCCATCTCTTGTTTGAACCACACGGCCAGCTCCTTCCGGCTGTCCCTCAGTCGCCGCCAGCCGTCGGCCCCCATAGACAGCAGCGTCATGAACAAGTCCAAAGTGGGACTCATCGACGCTCGGCCGGCATACAGCTGCGACAACGAATCGATAAATCTACATCAGACAGACAGGAAGACACATGGGAACGATCCAGTGGTGTGCCGGGAGTGATGAATTACTTGGTGTCGCCACTCGCCACAATGGAGCCACCTGCAGTGGACAGAATGCAGACAGGCAGGCAGTCATATCGACCATCTGCAGTGGCGTGGTTTGCATACCGACGGGGACCATGAAGTTTTTGTCCGTCGACTGGACGAATGCGTCGACCCTGCCGGTGCGGATGGCCGTCTCCACCAGGTGGCAGCACTTGGAGCACTGCAGCCCATAGGCATTGTTGACGATGTGCGGCACGCCCACACGACTGCACAACTGCATCGCAAAGAAACAGATACACGTGCACAGACAGAGAGGGAGGGTTGTATCCTGACTGACCTGCGCGACTTGGTCGACGCTGTCGGGCACCCTTGGTGCAAATGTTGATGTGGTGGTCGACACACACAGCACACTGTCGGCGCCCACACGAGCTATCGCAGCTGACAGATGCGCACAGACGGACGGATCACACAACCAAACCATTCATGCGGCATGTCTAGATGCCCACCTTCGATTGCCGGCACATCGGTGCACAGTGCATCGCCGTCACGCATCAGTGGCACCACCAGCGGCTCAAAACCTACACACACACGCGGCCATATGGTACACACAGACGTATGGTCACGCAGACGTCGTCAAGGACAACTCGCTCACTGACCAGCGGTGATGATGGCCTTAAAGCACGCCTTCTGGTCGATGCGCGACCACACGACATATCTCGCAGTAGGCGGCCCGGAGTGCCTCAGCGTCAGGTAGCACATCGTCAGCGCCATGCCGGTCGCCAGAGGCATCACCACACACGAACGGGCCGCCTGATACACAAACACATTTTGTATGAATGGGCGTTGTGTGTGTGCGTGCGTGTCTGTGGTTTCCATGCCTTGATGCCGGCCTGCTGGATGGCGTCGAGTGCCAGCTGTGTGGTCAGCTGGTTGATCAAGGACGACCCGGCCGCCTTGGGCTGCAGATCCATTATGTTGCCCGACCTGCACAGACACACGCACACAGACAGGCGGATGTGTGCACACCACAAACACTCGGCTGCTTGTATCTTGGTGTGGCTGAGTGTGAGTTGACCTGCCGATCCCGTGTGTGAGGTAGAAGTGCCTTTGCTTGACCAGCGACGAGTACACGCGGCCCTCCCTCTCACCCACGCCGACATTGCCAAGAAAATTGTTGCTGATCCACACGCACGCACCACACACACACAAACACACACAGACGTGACGGCCACAAAGCGTGTGAGCGGTGGCACCTGTCCATGGCAGCGATCTCGTGTATGAGTGCTTGTACGGTGAGGTCATCCCAGCCCTCTGATGGCAGCTTCCGATGAGTCAGCAACCTGCACACACGCACCAAACACATCGTCATCGCGACAACGGGCCGATCTGTATCCTTCCGCTTACACGCTCAGTAGCTTCGCTCGCGACCTCCTGGCCTGGTGAATGAGTGAACGAGCCAGAAGATCAGCATCACAGATCGTCATGGGTCGGCGGCCCCGTTGCCTTGGTGTGCGTCACCCACCTGCAGTGCCTGGTCGGCGTATCTCTTGCCAACGAGGCCTTCTATCAGCTCGAAGTGCTTCTCGTTCATCGCTTAATCAAAAAATCAATGGATTTCGATCGCAGCTGCTTGGATCTCAGCCTCAAGCTGCCCAGTACGTCAGATCTGTCGCTGGCGACCTGGGAGATGCGAGCTTGGATCGCGGCTCTTTCATGGAAGCCATCGATTCATCCAAATCGTGTCCAAAACTGTATGCGTTGAGCCACGATTACACTCAGCCCATTCAGTTTCTGTCCTGCCAATCCATCCACTCACACAAACACGCAGACACACACACAAAGGGACACGCGAGGGGCCATGTCAACACCACATAAACATGACGACATCTACGTGTACATGGACACACCCAGGCAGGCCAACACAGGCAACGTCAGGACACACACACACACAGGTCTGACTTAGTTCTCTGCGCCTGACCGACCTAGCGCACGGCGAAAAAACTGTCATTTACTTACGAAAGATGCGCTCGCTCCCTCTCCCAAAGCGCTCTCGTCACACAAAACCCAACACAGCGAGAACACACAGGCACACCAGACGCACACACATCCCTCCCCCCCTCCCTCCTCGAGTGGTGCACTACTGGTTGGGCGGTTCATAGGGGTGGCCTGTGAGCAGGGCCAGGCGAATCGCCTCACGGAATGTGCCAAAGTCGCGCTCTGCACTCACACAGCGATCAAGCACAATGAGTGAGCGGTGCGTGTCGCCATTAGGGCCGTTGGTACCGAATATGTCGTAGTATTGGAGGAGCATCTCGTCGAGCATCTCGTCGATCTCATCGGCAGGGAGGGCACGAGCAATCTCCAGGAGAACCTGCAGGCAAACACTCAGCCACTGTTCTTTGTCTCCTTCTCGCTCTCTCTCACCGACTTACAGGCAGGTTGAAGCCGAGCTCCATGAGCATCTCAGCGGAATACGCACCCAGGTTGTTGGCATTGAGCCAGGCCTGCAGCTGGTCTTCATCCGTGTTGTTGTAGGTGACACTGTATCCGCCGTTTGCCTGCCCGTCCTCTGGCTCAGGCTCGCGGCCATTCTGAACCACACACACACACACACACGCGAGTTTCCCATCACAAACTCTCTGTTACCCCCATTCGTTTTCACCTGATTGTTGCGGCGCAGAGGTGACGGCTGCTGGTACAGAAATGGAGCGGGCGGTGCATTCATGTTGACATGAGGGTGGGCAGGTGGGGGTGGCGAGTGGCGGCTGCTCCATGCGTCACGCACCTGACAGACAGACCACAGTAAACAAATGGGCGCCGATGAGCTCCTATGTTGCCTGTTTGTGTGTTGTCTGACCTCTCCTCTGACAACGGCCGAGTTAGCGGCACGGATGGCAGCTCTGTCCCTCTCCTGCGCTTGCCTGCCTCACACCAAAGCAACGCAGCACGGTAAGCAGCCGAACATGAGATGAGTAGGACAGAGCCGCGGCAGGGCACGCACCAGAGTCGGTTGTCCTCTTCTCGCTTCCGTCGCTCTTGCTCCATCTCAGCCTCACGTCGGTCCCTCTCTCTCTGCCGGGCCGCCCTCAGCACTGCATGGCGAAGAGGAAACATCGATGGATGGACCTCTGATGGTTTCGCTTCTGTGTGAGATGTGTAGGGCTTTCTGTGCCTACGTTGATCGTTCGTCGGCACAGGAGGGGCAGGCGGGCCAGGGGGAGGGTCAGGGCGACTGCTCCACATGTCACGGACCTGACCACAAACGGACACAAACATGACGCAGCAATCGAACGGCCGGTAGTTTCAAGAATTTTGTTCTCTGCCTCACCTCTCCTTTGACAGCGTCAGACTTGGCACGACAGAGAGGCTCCATTTCACGCCTAATGCACAAGAGACGCACGAGAAGGAAAGCACCACAACGTGACAGACATGCTATGAAGATTTGCTTCCCGTGGCGCACCATTTGCGGTTCTCCTCTTCCTGCTTGCGTCTGAACTCGGCGATCTCCTGCTCCCTCTTCTCCTTGGCGCGTTTCTGCATTGCCAACCGAGCGTCCTTCATGGCTGCACACATACACATAAGCAGACAGGGAGGGAGGCAGGAGGGTACAGAATGCATCCACGTGCGGGTGGTGTGTCGATCGATGCGTGAGCGTCCCCCTACTGTATTGGCGGGCTTCGGCCGCAGCAGCTTGGGCAGCAGACTTCTCTGCATGCACCAGGGAGGCGTACGCACAAGGCACAGACCCACGTAGGGTGATGCAGCGCGTGTTGGCCCTTGTTCGCTGCGTACCTCGCTGTGTCGTCGGCTCCGAGTTGGGCCATCCGGCAGCTGACGAGCCGCCAGTCGTCCCACCAGTGCCCAAACTAACAACGCATACACAGACAGGCAGACAACCATGCTTGGTGCTTCTAACACATGCACCCTCCTCTCCCTCCCCTGCTCACATCGGTCTGGCGCTGTTTGGTCTCTGCACCGCCTGGTTGGCTCGCATGAGGCTCTGATGCTTCTCCGGCTTGGGTGCCTGTGCGTGCAGTCCTTCACCCAGGTAGACCAGCTCGCCAGGAGGGAGAGGGGGACGCGAAGCGCCGTCAGGCGCTGTGTTGGGGTCTGGCTGGCCACCATGGTTGCCACCTGGCTGCTGCTGTGGGTGCTGGGGATGGCTGTTGGGGTGCTGATGGTTTTGGTGGTTGGATGAGGACGGACCACCATGACCATCGTCGTAGGGATAGTTGGTGTTGAACTGTTGATAGTAGCCAGACATGATGGTCAGATCTCGGGGGGAAAGAGAGTGAGCACTCCGCTTGCAGGAATAACTTTTCGGTTTAGCTACGCGGATGGCTCTAACTCGTCAAGTTCAACTTGACTCACCCCTTTGTGACTTGTTCACCCCGAGACAGACTGACGAGCACCACGCACCTCCCGTTGCAGTCCATTCTTTCCAACAACACTAAGCCTTTCAAGCCGACCACGAAATGAGATGGTACCCACGTCCTACTGCAGGTTTATTGGTCCCTGATGCCCAGTGTGAGTGCAGCTCTCATGACGTACGGCGCAGCGGCCTTGAGCAGGTCGATGTGCGGATCCAGCTGCCGCCCCAGCCCCTCCAGGATCATCACCGCCAGACACACAGACACGAAGTTGCCCTCCAGCTGCACACGGTGGCGGGAGGCCAAAGTCAGCAGCCGGGAGAGGATCTCGCCCGCACGGACCTGGCTCAGCTGCACACCTTGCTGCAGACAGTATAACACGCACCACACACACAGAGGGAGAGTGACGGTGGCGAGTGGGGGAGGTGGACGGACAGTGGTTTGCGCACCTTGAGGAAAGTGTTAAGGAGTGTGTCGACTTCGTCGACGAAGGCCTGTGGGTCGGGGCACCGCTGCTGCTTCGCCTCACGCAGTATCAGCCGACCTGGCATAACCCACCCACCCACACACACACGCGCGCGCACAGAGCACATCCACATCTGCCTCTCACCCCTCTCTCTCCTCTCTCTCCACCAGTCTGACCGGCCAGCTGCCCGTCGCCCTTGGCGAGTGCTCTGAAGAGCGACACGAAGTTGCGTCGGTCCCGCGGCTGCAGCTCCGTGACGAGGCCGCAGTCGAGGAAGACCAGCACTATCCTGGGCGGCGACTTGCCGTCTGGCCGGTCTTCGATGCGGATGAGGAGGTTGCCGGGGTGCAGGTCGGCGTGGACGAAGTTGTCGATGAACAACATCTGATCCATCGATAGGCACGTGTGGATGCATGGGGGAGAGAGAATTGGGGCGGTGGTGTGAGTGAGTGATGTCACTCACCTTGAGGAAAGCTGATATGCCCAGGTTGGCTACTCGTTTCCTCAACTGCATCATGCGCAAGAAACAGAGAGAGAGAGAGAGATGAGGGCTTCATAGATAAGGGGCGTGGGTGTGTGTGGTTCTTCTACGGACGGCAGTGTCGTCGTGTTGGTTCTGTTGATCGATCCACTCGCCGATGCGTGTGCCGTCCTCGAACCGCTCGACGAGCACCTCCGGGTGGACCCAACGGCCGTCAACCACCTCGGGGAACACCACAGTGTCTTACCAATGCCAACACACACACGCGCGCACACACACAGATGCAGAAGTGACGATGTGTGTGCAGGTGTGTGTTGTGAGCACCTCTGTCGTGTGAGCTTTGTGGAAAGAGCTGTCTGAATCGTGTGATGTGCTCGGCCTCCTCGCTCAGGTCGGCCTGCCGACTCATCACCGACGCAAACTGCTCCACACTGCACGACAGACAGACAGACAGACAGGAAGGCTGAACCATGGGTGTGGGTGTGGGTGTGGGTGTGGGTGTGTGGGTGTAAACCTGTCTCTGAGTGCGAGCCATCGGATGCTCGGGAAGACCTCCAGCAGGGACGCACCCGCACGCATCAGCTGCAGATCTGACCATCACGCACCACCCACAGCCATCCATCCATCCATCCGACGTCCGATGTCAATGGCCTCCCTCTCACCGAGTTGTATCCGCTCTGCGATCCCCGGGTGCGCCACCTTGACGGCCACGTCGACCCACCCGTCACTGCCACTGTCACTCGAGTGCTGCTGCCGCAGACGACCTCGGTACACCTACTAACACACACACACCCACCAAACACCACCACACACACGTCGTCACAGTCAGCAGCAGAGTGGCTTAAAGCGCGCTGACGAGTGTCGACTCACTTGCGCGACACACCCTGAGCCGATCGGCCTGGGCAAACACACAACGCAGTGTCATTCCTCCATTTGTCTGCTCGTGTTCATCATCATCTCGCTCGCTGACTCTTTGTCGACGATTTCGAGGGATTCCCGCCATGAGGGTCCAAAGGCATGGGTCAGCACATACTCGGTCGCACGCAACGAGTGAGGCGCCACCGAACAGTGAAACCTGACGCACACACATATACACACACACACACACACACGGATGCATGTGTGTGTCTTCCTCTTTTCCCAGCTGTCATCTCACCGAGCGCATCTCTGGCAGATGTCGGCAGGGAAGAGGTCAGGCCGTGTGGCGGCCCACTGCATGAACTTGATGTAGCACGGGCCGCACCGCTCCACCGCCCAGTACACGTACCGCCACGACACATCCTCCACCCACACAGACAGCCGGGCCAGCGGCACCAGCACCACCAGCGGCGACGCCAGACACGCCATCTGCACCGCCTTGACCACCAGCCGCAACGCGTACCACACGTCCTCCCATAAACCCAATAGACGCCGCTCCTCGTCCAGCAGGCTCGATGCATCGATCACCACAGCAGCTGCTGCAGACTCGCATTTGGCCGGTGATCTCCTGGGAATGGGCTCAAATCTCCTCCCTGATGGCAGCAAGATGACGAACGGTGAGCCGAGAGCCAGACAGAGATAGCGAGGCTGGCGATGGATTCTTGGATGAGGCTTGGTCGAGATGCGACGAGGCAACGGACGTCTCCGAGGGATGAGTCTGGTCAGCCTGGGTGATCGAGGGAATGTCCGCATTGTTGAACTTCTCGCAGATCTGCAACACCACCGCCAGCTGGGGTTCATGTGAAGGGTTTGGGTTTCAGGGTAAGAAACCCGCGTTTCCCGCAATGGCTCTCTCCTCCCTCACCGTCCGGTCTCCCGCCCTTCGTGTCCGCACTCTCAGACGGACATCGCCATTCGACCAAGCAGATCTTCGTCCCTCTGCCTTGGTGCATCACTGACATCCAACGCCTCTTGACCTTGCAGACAAACCTTGCACTGCAGCAGCCAGCCACTGTCAGCCACCTCGATCATGCCGGCCTATCCCTCGGTTGACCAGCCTTCTCTCGCCCCGCCTCAGTCTCAGCCCGGCAACTGCGAGTGGCCATCGATATCCGCCAACAGCGCTACTCCGCCGGCGTACGGCGCACCCCAGACGATGCCGGCTGCTGTCGGCCAGCCGCCGGCGACCCCAAACACAGCCGGGACGCCGTCAAGTGGTGATCAGCCGCAGTATGAGCAGCCGCAGTTAGTGGATGGTGCACATGTGATCCCTTTGGGCTTCGTGCCGGAGCCGCAACAAGAAGACGAAGATGACAAGTCGTGGACGCTCTGCCAACAGGTGAGACCGATAGACCGATGGACAGGGAGGCAGGCAGCAACGAAGCAACCGCGCACCCGACTTGCAAGGCGTGTTGTTGTGTGTGTGTGTGTGTATGTGTGTGTTGATCCATATCAGGTGACGTGCGTGTTGGCGATATTCTTGCCCATCATTGGCTTCGTCGCTTTCTGCCTCAACCTGAACGCTAAGAAGGGGTCGCAGAGGCAGAAGTGGGCCCTCTGTTGCCTCTACACAGCCATCTTGATGATTTTGCTGGCTGGCAGCATGTATCTCGGGAAGGTGTGGGTTGACAGGAACTTTAACTACGACCACTTGACAGAAAACCCCATGTTTGACCCCCGAAACAGATCTCCCATGAACACGCAGACCATGTTTGTGACTGACTGAGTGACGGACTGGTCGGTCGATGTACATAGAGCCTTTGCAGAGGACCATATGTGCCTGCCTTCCTGCTTCTGCATGTAGCCTTGCATCAAAGAATGGTGCGTCTTGATGAGACTTGTGGGATTGAAGAGGTTCGGCAGTATCCACTCTCGCATGTAGAAAGGGACATGCCTCCACTCGTGGACAAGGGTTTGGGTTTCAGGGTAAGAAACCCAGTCACCTGCTCGCTTATCTCTCCGTCCCCGGTCTCCTCGCCCTTGTGTCGCACACTAGACGGACATCGCCATTCGACCAAGCAGATCTTCGTTCCTCTGCCTTGGTGCATCACTGACATCCAACGCCTCTCGACCTTGCAGACAAACCTTGCACTGCAGCAGAGCAGCCAATGTCAGCCACCTCAATCATGCCGGCCTATCCCTCGGTTGACCAGCCTTCTCTCGCCCCGCCTCAGTCTCAGCCCGGCAGCTGCGAGTGGCCATCGATATCCGCGGACAGCGCTACTCCGCCGGCGTACGGCGCGCCCTCCATTGCACATGTGATCACCGTGCCGGAGGTGGTGGTGCCGGAGCCGCAACAACAAGACGAAGATGACAAGTCGTGGACGCTCTGCGCGAAGGTGAGATCGATGGACCGATGGACGGGCAGGCAGGCAGGCAGGCAGCAACGACGCAACCCCCCACCCAACTTGCAAGGCGTGTTGTGTGTGTGTGTGTTGGCGATCTTGTACATCAGGTGTCGTGCGTGTTGGCGATATTCTTCCCCATCATTGGCTGCTTGGCTTTCTGCCTCAACCTGGACGCTAAGAAGGGGTCGCAGAGGCAGAAGTGGGCCCGCCGCTGCCTCGCCACAGCCACCATCATGATCGTACTGGCCGGCCTCTGGTATCTCTCTATCCTTCTGGCTGTCAGGCGGCAGCAGCAGATCTGTGACTACCTGCACAGTTTGATGACGAACCGAACCTGTTGGTGACGAAAATGAAATCGAAATCGTCACTTCGGGGTGTGTAGATGAGTTCGATAGGACTGTTAGCTATAGGTGAGACACACCATTGCTTGTTGCTTGTTTTGAGTGAGTGAGTGAGTGAGTGATGTCGATGGGTGGGTGCTGGGTGATTGAATGGATGGATGGCTGCAAGTGGTGATCATGAATCAGTGAGTATCAGCGATCAGTGAGTATTGCTCATGATTGAGCTCCACCAATCCAAGGCACTCACACCACACGAAGAACGAATGAATGAACAAGGTCCCACAGATGCGATTCGTCCATGTGTGTATCGTATTCGCCTGTCGACAGTCGATCGACACCTATGGTTTTGTAGATATTGCGTCGTTTTCATCCTATAGGGTGGGTGTGGGTGTGCAACCGGGGCTGTCCTGCCTGGTTGGATGATAGCCTCTTCCTTCGTGTGCTCTGGAAGTGGATGGTGAGGGTGGGTGGTCTGGGTTTCGGTTGCCGGAGTTTTTCTCTGACGACTCGACTTTCTCTGGGTGTTCGTGTCCAAGGCGTGTCTGTGGCTGAGTGACGGACTGGTCGGTCGATGTACATATGTGCCTGCCTTCCTGCTTCTGCATGTAGCCTTGCATCAATGAATGGTGCGTCTTGATGAGACTTGTGGGATTGAAGAGGTTTGGCATCCACTGCAAAGAGAGAGGGTTTGTTTGCGTGCACACCCAACCATCCATCCATCCATCAATTCACCAACACCAGCCATCCATCGTGTGCAATACTATTCACCGTACAAAAAGGCGTGTCGTACGTTGGCTGCATCTCTGTGCTGCCTCCCACATACAGCCCAAGCACATCTCATACACAGAGTGACGTTCTGCGATGAATCGACAGGCTAGAGCCAACACCAATCTTGTATGTGCCAAACAAAACAAAAACCAAAACCAAACAAACACAAAACACATTCCCTCCTCGACAGACAGATATCCTATAAAATGCTGATCAGCTGCAATTGAATGTACTTGGCGCCCTCGACTGCATGAGGGAGTATGATGTGCCTGATTTCCCCCACACGCAACGACAGCGACGCCCCACGCACCCACCTGGATACCTCACACATACTCCCCACCTCCCCACGGTAATCGTAGAATACGTCTCGGCCGCCAAGTCGTACCTCACCGTCGAGTCGACACGCGGTGTTCTGCCGGTGCCCGCCGTGACGGTGCGGTAGCGCACACCAGTTGGCAGCATCAGGATGAAGCCATCATTACTATACAGCGACAGAGACGACAAATTGCAAGGCCGGCCTTCCAGTGCTGCTTCTCATGTGTGTACCTGGGCTGCTGTGCCTGGAGTGCCGCTGGGGTGTCATTCCTGACGATGCCGTACATGGCCGCGTTGACATCGAATGCCCTCTGCGCCCGCGGGTCGGTCAGCTGCAGCGGCACACGCGCCTCATCGTCGGACGCGCCATGCCGTTTGCGGCGGTGGTGGTCGATGAGTCGGCTCATGTGGTCGGGCGGGACGTGCACGCCTTCGTGCACTGAGCTGCCCCACCTGAACAATGGGCACACACATGTGAAGCGCCTAAGTGCATATCGCCATTGTGCTGCGTTTGCTCACAGTGATTCCGTGTTGCGTCTTTTGAGGGCCATCTCCTCCGGGATGGAGTCGATAGTTGATTGACACGTCGAGATGACTTCTCCGCAGACATCGACAGAGCGGATGAGGTCACTGCCATCCATGGGTGCCAGGAAGGAGCTAGCGGCCTGCTAAAACAGACGACATCCAGATGAAGCTCGTGGGCTGCCTGTCACTCACCTGTATTTCTGCCTCGTGTTGCTCATATCGGATCTTCTCTGCGCGGAGCTCTCCCTCGAGCTTGCTCTTCTTGTCGTGGTAGGCCTTGAGCACGTCATTGAGGGCCGTGACGAGTCCGCTGGCCGTGGTGGGGATGCCCCCCGCCGTCACTGATGGCGGCCGCCCGACCGCCGGCTGCGGGCGGTAGCCCTTCCTGGCAAGTTGCCCTTCTTGGACAGGCGACAGCAACTTCTTGATTCAAAAATCGTTCAAACCTACAAACAGATCGGGAAGGGGTGTACACGCAAGCCACGTGTGTATGAGAGGCGTCAACACATCTGTTTGCCTTTGTGTTGACGCCTCTCCGCCCCGGTGAGCAGATGAGAGTTCGAGAACCCATCCCGCTCGCCCTCGCGTGTCGCCTGCTGGATGGTACTCGCCCCAAGATGGTCTTGTGGACAATCCTGAAGGCCTCCGCGTCCACATCAAGGAAGACACGCTGCTTGTCGTCTTTGATGAATCGGTTGTCGAGCTTGCCAGAGAAGAGCACGGCCAGCAGAGTGCCCTCGACGCCCTCTCCCTCCGTCATGTGCTTGCGTTTGACGCTCATCTCACTGCCGCCCACATTCAGCAGCAGCACGTCGACAGACGAGGCCGCCGATCCCTCAGCAATGCCGTGTTTCTGCTTCAGCTGGTTGATGCTCTCGCGTGTGGCGGTGATCTCTTGCTGCAGCGGCTGGATGCTCTCGCAGAGGGTGGCGGTCGGCACTTGAAAGTGCGAAAGAATCGCATGCTCAGTCAGGCTGTCACTGTCCATTGCCCTCGTAACGACGCTCTGCGTGAAGGATCAGATCAGCGGATGCATGCACTCGTGAAAAAAGCCGAAATCGTCTCTGCGTGTCCTGTGTGTCCCTCACCTGTGGAAGACCGTCTGCCGCCTTTGCTGTTTGTTGGCTCACGAAGCGAGATCTGCACCGAGATCTGCAACAGACAAGAGAGATCTTTCTCGGTTTTCAGTCTGTTGTGGCCTGCCTTATCACCTCACCTCCACCTAAGCCGTGTACCTGTTTTGAAGAATTGCCCCAGGAATTTGTTGTGTGAGGCGGAAGGGTTTGGGTTCAAGGGTAAGAAACCCGTCACCCAAACCCTTCTTTCTTCGTGCTTCCTTCTCGGCACGGACAGGAATGGATTCATGGATAGAGGTGCTGGAGTTTCCCTCTGCCTCTCGCGACCCTCAGGCGCACAAGGCGTACACCACCGTGCTGACGGAGGGCGCACTGGACTTCCTGCGGCGGCTGGTGAGCACATTTGAAGATGACGTCAACCAGCTGTACCGCGACAGAGCCAACAGACACACGGTCAGCCAACATACAGCGAGTCATGATGCATCCGTCGTCGGGCGGCATCGGCGTGTGTGATTCTGTTGCTTGTGATTGCGTGTGTGTGATTGTCAGGCCTATCAGGAGGGCCGTGGTCCTTCAGAATTTAGCGCTGCAACCGCACAAACCAGGTCAGCCTCCAGATCACGACACACTGACCCACATGTCTGTCTGCCTGTCTGTCTGTCTGTCTGTGATGTGTGCAGGTCGTCTGATTGGAGGATAGCCCCCCTGCCAGCGGCATTGCTCGACCGCCGAGTGGACATCGGCGACGTCGACCCCTCCAATGGACCTCTACTGCGAAATGCCATGCTCTCCGGCGCACAGGGCGTGCAGGTCAGTCACAGCCACTCATTCGCATGACAGTCGTCGAGCCTGAAACAATCAGCGTCTGTGTGTGTGCGTGTGTGTGTGCAGGTTGACTTCGACGACGGCTTCTGTCCGTCGTGGCGGAATGTGCTGATCGGTCACCTCAATGTGGCCAACGCGGCCAGGGGTCAGCTGCCGGGCGACCAGGAGGGCCACACACGTGCGGCCACAGACGGCACCTCCACCGTCATGATGGTCCGGTGAGTCCGTCGTTGTCAAACACATTGTTGTCTGGATGGACACGCCGCTGATTGGTTGTGCTGTGTTGTGCTGTGTTGTGCTGTGTTGTGCTGTGTTGTGCTGTGTTGCAGCCCTCGTGCATGGAACATGATCGAGGCAAATGTCATGGTCAACGGTCAGCGCCATGCCGAGCCAATGACTGACATCGGTGACATCTCTCTCTCTCCCTCCCTGTGTATATGTGTGTGCAGGTCGTCGCGTTAGCGGCGCCTTGTTCGACTTTGGCATGTTTGTCTTCTCGTCCGGCCGACACCTGGCGGAACTCAGCAGGGGACCATTCCTCTACCTCTCAAAGGCACCACACACATGCACACCAAACAAGCAGAGGGATGCACTCATTTGACAAGTGGGTGGTTCGTCTCGTTTCTGTGTCTGTGTGCTGCAGCTGGAGAGTGCGAGTGAGGCCGCTCTGTGGGACAGGATCTTCACTTGGACAGAGGAGGCCCTCGACATTCCCGCAAACACAATCAAAGGTGCGATTGGTGCACGGAAACGACACACACATACAGAGAGAGGGAGAGAGAGAGGGCGATGAGCGTTCTGTGTGTGTATTGTTTGGTTCAGCGTGTGTGTTGATTGAGAGTCTGCCGGCAGCCTTTGAGATGGACGAGATGCTGTGGGAGCTGCGGAACCACTCGGCCGGCCTCAACTGCGGCATGTGGGACTACGCGGCCTCATTCATCACACGCATGGGCCACGACAGACGCAAAATTTTCCCTGATAGAAACCGGTGGGTAAAGGTGGGCACCATCGTGTTGGAGAAGGGCGCACACGGACGGCATCAGTGTGTGTCTGTGTGTGCATCTGTGTGTGTAGTTATGTGTCGATGGATCGTCACTTCATGAGGAGCTACCGGAGGAAGGTCATAGCCACCTGCCACAGGTACACACACATCACACGCACACTGGCATCCATGGTCCCCTCCGTCCTGACTCGCTCAGGCGCGGCGCCCCCGCCACTGGCGGCATGTTCGCTGGCGTCGACGACGGCTCACTCACCACACACGACAAACAACTGCTGGTACACACAAACCACCCACACACATGCCTCAAGGCCCTTGGACAAAGTGATTACCTACCTGTCTGCTGTCTGTGTGTGTGTTGGGTGTGTTGGCTCTGCAGGTGAGTGCGTGTGTGTCAGCCAAGGAGGGTGACGCCTTGGCGGGTGCGGACGGTGCGCTCGTCTACGACCTGTCGCTGGTGCAGCCCGTCCAGGACGCATTCGCCAAACACTTCGCAAAGGGGTAGGGTCGGTGGGATGCCTCTCAACGCCACGTCAGGGAATCATTTGTCTGTGTGTGGTGTGGTGTGTTACCCAGGTGTCCGAATCAGCTGTCGTCTTACGCTGCTCGAGATGCCGACACCGTCACGGCGCACGACCTGCTGCAGATACCCACAGGCACGCTGGCGTGAATTACAACAGGCACACAGAAGGTCCCATCCGCTCTCCCTCTCTCTCACTCTCTGTTTGTATGTGTGCAGAGAGTGACGTCTCTCTCGATAGCCTCCGCACCAACATAGAGGTCAGTGAGCCAGGAAGAGACGGCCGTCACGTTACACGTGTCTGGTCTGCTGTGTGTGTGTGTGTAGGTGTGTGTGCGCTACGTCAAGGGCTGGCTGGAGGGGCGGGGCCACCTCATTATGAACGGCAAGGTAGAAGACTCCGCCACTGCTGAAATCTCACGGGCACAGGTACCACCAGGCCCCCGACCCCTCCACACCGTGGACGCACCCACGACGACCGATGTGTGTGTGTGTGTGCCTCTGTCCGTCAGATCTGGCAGCAGATCCGCCACGGCGTGCCTTTCGAGTCGCCCCCCGCTGCCGTCCCTGACGCCGACAGCCACTCCCGCGCGCCCCTGTCCGTCGTCACTCACAAGCGACACAAGGCAGCTGCTGCAGACAGAGTCACCGCACCGCTCGTCAGGTATGTCTCTCACACCAACACCCCCCCACACACGCGCCTGCCAATGGAATGGCTGATCTCTCTGTGTGTGTGTTGTGCGTGTGCAGAGAGTTGATTCGCGAGGTGGTGTGTGACCTCAATGCGGCTGAGGGGCATCCTCAGGAGGGCGGTGATGGCACCACCACCTCCACCCCCAGCACGATTAGCAGCAGTGCGGACGAGGCGGGCGATCTGGTGGCGGATTTAGTGACGCTTCGCGAGTGCCCGCTGTTCATCACCACCTACTTAGAGGAGCAGCGCATTCTCAGGAGGGGGGCAGACAGACCCAGCCATGCGAAGCTCTGACCTGGCTTGATGCACAGCTGGATGGATATGCATGGATCGTGACACTGATGACTGCATGGCTGACTCGTCCATCCCTTAGCTCGGTTGCAGTGATTTAAATGGCGGTTTGAGGGCCCGATGTGTGCATACGTAGGTCAATTCAATTCATACTCACACACACACACACATATAGCAGTCGAGCACACACACTCGTTGACAGCCGCTGCACGCAACACATGTGCCCATCCATCCATCCGTCCATTTATCCGCTAGTGTCTATCCACAATCAACGACAGAGATTCGATCGGCTGTTTTCCCCTCCGCCCCGCCCGCAGCCACCAATGCTCGATCCAACAGCAAGGCAGGCTGGGGATGTCTACGGCTACCTGACACCGCAACACACACACGGACAACAGACGACAAAGTAGAAGCACACACGTGCCGTTCCTGTCCGCCCTGTCCGTTCCCTCTCACCGGCTGTGATATCATCTATGTGCGTGTCTCGACGGTGATGGTGTCGTCCTCCATGGTGATGGTGTACGGTGTGCACAGCAGGTTGAACACCGCCAGGTGCGTGTTGAACAGCCGCCGCACGCCCTCACGCACAGAGCCGCAGAGGAATGCAGAGGCCTTGCTCACACCGGGTCGCGAAATGATGCCGACGAGCGACGCCATCACCGAGCCGTACAAGGCCTCCATCGAGTCGTCCTCTCCTAGCCCGGCTGCACACAGCAGCCAACATACATAGAATGTGATGCGTGTGTTGCTCAGGTGGGCTATCTACCTCGTGTGGCCCTGCTTACCCATGACTCTGATGCAGACGTCGTCGATGGCCGGCAGGTCGTGGCTGGCCCACAGCTGCAGCGGCCGGCTACGATGTAAGATGCCAGTCACCGACACCTCGATCTTCACCGACAGGCGCCTCTCGCCCTCGCCCTCGCCGCCCCCCTGCCCCTCCTCTGTGGCCATCTGCCTCTTGAGTGACTCCAGGAAGGCCACAGCATTCTTCGGCGCGTCCTGGTGCACCTCGACATCATCCACGAAGTCGATGGTGCTGCACCGGGACATGTTGGCGACCGTCTTGGCCAGGCCGCTCCGCACCGGTGGAAGCAGCTCTCTCGGCGAGCAGCGGAATGTGGTGGCGCTGGGGAAATATGCGGCCGCGTGTGCGGCGGCGTTGGGGTCGGTGAGCTCGTCCTCATACTCCACTACGTCAGCGACAGCGGCAAACTCACGGACGAGCTTCTGCACCTGCTTGCACACAGACAGACCGCATTGGGGGCAATTGTGCCTGAAGGTGTTGAGGCGCAGCCGCCCGTGGTGTCTTGGCTACCTGAGGTCTTTCATTGGCCATCCACTCGATGAGCTCCAGCTCCATCTCGAGATGGTCTGCCTTCTTGACGACCTGCGGCTGGCTGAGGGCCTCCGGCTGCAGCACTGACTCCGACAGCGACGCCACTTCCCGCAGCACATCCTCGTGCGCAGCTCTGATCGTCCACCCGTCGATGGGCAGCTTGCGAAGGGACTTGCGGCATCCCCGCTCCACAAGGGCCTGCCGCAGGTTGGCCGCTGTCCGGTCATCCTGACCACTCTCCAGCAGGAGAGTGCCGATGGACCGCAGGCGGGCGAGGGAGGCGCCGGGGGGCGGCATGCGCAGCAGCTCCGCCTTGGTCTCGAAGGTGCCGTCGTCGTCAAATATCTCCAGATGCTCGCATGAGGCCATCCACTCCCCGATCGCGC
>CDMY01000543.1:29368-54996 GCA_001179505.1 Vitrella brassicaformis | reverse complement strand
GAGCTTCAGGTCGGTGTGTATGCGTTTGTCAATCCCGTGTGGTGCCTCAAGCCGCCCCTGCCCTCCCCACTCAGTGGAGCCGTTCTGCAGCACCACACCGAGCTCGTCGTCGACTATAGCAACACTCGGCAGAGAATCTTCTGGGAGACGATGTCCCCGCAGACGGCGTACGAGCTCGGGAAACAAATGATCAACTTGAAGTGTCTCGTCCATCGCTATCCACGTACAGCTGACTGGGCAGATGGCCACCATGCCGCAGTGGTTACATGGTGCCTGGGGCTCGTCATCGGGCTTGTGGAGGGTCATGTGTCGGGACGACAGGCGGCGAGAGAGAAGGAGGGTCCGGGGACCACGATGAGTGAGGGCTCGTTACAAATATTGGTCTTCGAGGGGAAGGTGATTCCAGACCTTCTGCTTCCTGAGGCTGAGCGACTTAGCCGTATCAATTACATCCCTCTTGCTGCCCCCCCTTCTCGTTTTGTCGATCTTCCGGCTCTCACGGATGTTGTAGGACTTATCCACGAAGCCGACCACTCTGATCACTCCATCATCGATGACCGGAATTGGGTTATGGGAGCCCTCCAGCGCTTGTCTGAGTTGAGCACATTCGACGTGACAAACCTTTGGCCATATCTTTTGGTGACGCGGTCGCTTGTCGAACTGAACGCGGTGTTTCCTATGGCGCCATCGCAGCTGGCTTGGCTGCTACACTGGATCGAGACGGGGGAGCCGGGGAGTCCGGGGCCTCTTGCGTACCTCCGGGTGATTATTAGCATCAAACTCTGTGGGATTGCATCGACCGATCTCAGAGACGGCCTACAAGACCTTCAGGTGGCTCCAAAAGGAAAGAGGAAACGATGCCACGCTTGTCTTCTGGTTTCAGAAATGTTTGGTCGATCGTGGCTGCTCGAAGTCGCTCGATTACCTGTGTTTCATCGTGGATCGCAGCGACTGCCATTCGCTGATCCTCAACGACTATGCGACGTTCAAGGCCCTCGCCACATTCATCGACGCGACCTGCTCGCCATCCGGCGATGTCGTCTTTTCTCTTGGCTTTCCTACCGACGACGTGGGAGACATCCCTCTCGCCCACCTTCTAGCATACACGCGATTCGGCAAGGTGCCTAGCTGCGGTCTGCCGATCCTCAATACCTTGCTGACACATCACAACTTGTGTATGAAGCCCGAAGAGGATTGGCCTGAGCCACCCTACGATTGTCCTTCGATTGAGAGCTACACGCAGCCAGCGCCACCTTCCGCATTCCACTATGTTTGGACGGTCACAGAAGACCATGTTGCCAGACCACAGAACGGCCCCATCGATCTCAGCCTGATGGAGGAGCTGACATTAGGAGGCTGTGGGAATGGGCATGCGGATTGCATTTTTTGCATCGAGTGTGCTGAGGGTTTCTCTCCGCCAGCGGATGCCATCCCACCTGAGCCTCCGGAGCTGAGAGCACTCAGCCCATCTGGACTTGAGGGGGTGAAGGCTCTGATCGTCAAGCACCGTATGGGGCTTGGAGTGGCTAAGATGGTCCTGACAAAGGGTGCGCACTTAGAGAGCCTGGTGCTGATGGACATGGGCGCGATGGACGTGCTGGCTCTGCTGGAGGGAATTTCCTCCGTGCAGATGCCGCAGAGGCTGAAGCTTGACTCCTTGCGGGCACAAGATGGAGAGATTCAACAGCAAGTGGCCCAGCTGGACAGCGCATATGCGTTGATCGTCAACAAGAAGCTGCAAGGGGTGAAGGAGCTCATGGCCAAGGGAGAGGTGGCGATACGACTAGTGGCAAGGCTGAAACGGCACATGCCATCACTGGATATGCTCACAGTGTGCGGCAGCGAGACAGAGATGCGTCAGGCGCTCATGGCCGGAGATCGTGGTGCGATCAACCGGCTGTCTCTCGGCTTCATGTCTCTGACTAGGAATCCCGCTCGTCTCATCCATGAGTTCATCAAGGCCGAGGACGAGAGGGAAGGGATCACACTGGGCGATTGGAAGGACCAACTGCCCTCAATCAAGAGCATACTCATGCACTTGGATGGTAAGTGGCGAAGAAATGGAGAAGAATCAACTTGCTGACCAAGTTGCACCTCTGTGTCTCGCTGGTTTTCAGTGCCGTCGGCCCACATTGTCGATCCAGGCGCCTTCATTCTGGGGAGCATTTGGTCGCTTCTTGAGATCGAGTCCATCACTGAGCTGATAGTGGTCCTGCCCCAACATTCCCATCTGGATGCCCTCAAGCTGGCCGTCGAGAGGCGATTCGGGCCTGATCAGATCTTGGATCAGATGGGCGGCATGGTGAGGGCAATGACGAATCGCAAGTACCTTGTTTTGACGAGTAACGACATCCAAGCGGTAGGCCTTGGTCGTATTGGCATGGAAGGTATCAGGAAACTATACCGTTCGTCTTTTCTGTGTCTCCATTGCCCAGATGCGGAAGGCAGCATTTGCCTGCTCCCATAGCACTGCCTGCCCTTCGGCCCAGTTGCATGGATACCTCCCCTCTCTTGCTGCGCTTGCTACTGAGGCCTCGACGGACATACTGGCTTGTGACTTCGCCGGCCGCATTAGTGCTGCCACGCCCATGACTGTGATCGACCCCCCATATGCTCCTCGGTGTCTGAAGGCGCCACTCCTTGCAGCGATGGAGAGACACGGCCTGGCGATGGAGCCCATGATGCGGCTTCATGGCGATGGGCCGGGCATCCCCAGTCCCTCTGTGATCGCATCCGCCGCTCAGCTAATGGCCGTACTACGGAAGACGGGCAAAGACATCACAGGCATCCAGCCGCTCTACAAGTAAGAGAAACACCAAGTGGATAGTCTGGCCCCTGAGGCGTCTGATTTTGTTCTCTCGTTCTCCTCTCGTGTGTATGCATGTAGGGCGACGGTGCACGGCTTTGCGTACACTGACATGCTCTGTCGTGTTGGCCATGCGACCCCCCTGCTGTTCCTCGTCCGCGCGAATGGAGACACACACGGCTTCTTCATCGACACCAGCCTGCGGCCCCCTCCCCAGATTCGAACGGCGCTTGGCGTTATCTTCATGGCCTCCGGATCCTCCCAGCCCGCCTTTGCGTCCTCCCTGATGTCGACGCGGGTGATTGCGGAAGCCGCCGCCCCAAACGATAGGGCAGTGGGCCCTCAGCTCGTGGTCGGCAGGCAAGGGGCGGACTGGCTGTGCCTGTGGGAGCTGGCAGTAGGGGGCCTAATAGGGGCCTCGTGTCTGGCGCGAGTCGGATGGGCTGCGTGGGAAGGGCGGGTGGAAACGATGCTTGCCGATGAGGTGGAGGTGATGCAGTTGCAGGGTGCGTGAACGGCGGGCAGTGGACTGAGATTCGATGCGACGTGGAGACGCTGTTCTCGAGGGCACGTCCGAGTGATTTTTTGAATGCCCCTGAGGACCACTAAGACTTCGTGCAGTGTACACGCCTGTTCAATCAGGCTTGCTGGTTTTGTTCGTCGCTCACATGGCTGTCGCTCACATGGCTGTCGTGCAGCATCGCGCGCACTGCATCGAGCACACACCGACAGAGTGCATTCGATGCACACGACGACGTCGAAGGGATGCCTCTCCACACAGACCTCTCCATGGACGCATTTTCACGGAGAGGGGGGAATTCGGGACTCGCGAAGCTTGCTGAGCGTGGCACGCTCTTACGAAACAAAGTGTTTCTTTGTTTGTTTGTCCGTAATATGGGCCAAGCTAGCACTTCCTTCGGTTCCCTTGTGGGGGCTTGCATGCGAGCTTGGGGGCTTTGGATGCATTTCGGGGAACGGCGAAAGCGTACGCGAGTCCCGCCAGCCCGACAGAGGAGGGAAACTTCATGAAGGAATGAATGAATGAACGAGATCGCGCCCCCCTCTCGCCGATCAACTCGCGGGGGGCGGGAAGTGCTGTTCTACTGCTGTTCTTCAGTTTTCTTTCCTCCTTGCTTGTCATGTTCAACTTGTGGTGATGCGGAGGCTCTTCAACAGGGTGACACTGTGAAAGATGGACGCAGTTGATGAAAGAAGGACGCACAACGAAGCCACAAAGGCCATCTACAAGGTAACACCACCACCAGTGCCACTGCCACCAAAGCAGATCGCCTGAGGCGTTTGTGGCCTTGCTGCCTGTTGCATGCAGGCCATTCGGCTGCAGGGCTGGTCCGGCCTCCGAGTGGTAAGAGGGGCGGGTGAACAGGGCATGACTCGACAACGGAGAACGGAGGATCCGCCTCACTCCGCGTTGAATTCTTTCGTCTGTGATTTCTCGGTGTGCAGCCTCGAGAGCTGCACGTCGGTCTCTATGCGTTTGTCAATCCCTTATGGTGCCTCAAGCCGCCCCTGCCCTCCCCACTCAGCGGCATCGTGCTGCAGCACCACACCGAGCTCGTCATCGACTACACCCACACACGGCAGAGAACCTTCTGGGAGACGATGTCCCCGCAGACCGCGTACGAGCTCGGCCAGCAGATGATCAACCTCAAATGTCTCATTCGCCGCTTCCCGCGGACACCTGATGGGGCAGAAGGGTTGGAGGCTGGCTTGCATTATGCCGCAGCTGGATGGTGCCGTGGCATCGTTGTCGCACTTGTGGAGGGCCATGTGATGGGACGCCAACTGGCGAGAGACAAGGAGGGTCCGCTTACCACAATGTCCGAGGGGTCGCTCAAGTCACTGGCCTTCGAACCGGTGCCAGTTCGGGACATCGGCTTACAGGAGATCCGGCGCCTTGATAAGATCAGGTCTGAGCCTCCTGCTGTCGACCCTTTGCAATCCATCAACTTGCCGGCCCTCACGGAAGTCAAAGGTGTCAACCACAAAGGCGTCAACCCTCGCTCTATGATTGATGGGCGGGGATGGGCCATCCCAGCCCTCCAGCGCGTGAGAGATGAATGCACGGTCGAGATGGAGCACGTTAAGCCATTCATCACCACAACGAGGTGCCTTGTCAAAATGAGAGTGCCCAGCCTAACGCCACCCCAGATGGCTGAGCTGCTGGATTGCATCCCTCTGGAGCAGCGCGGGGCAGCTGGATTGCACTGCAGCCCTCTCGCAAAGCTTCGGATGGTCAGCTCCATCAAGCTCTACGGCATCGAAGTGACTGAGATCAGAGATGGCATCCGTGATTTGCAGGTGCCACAGAATGGAAGGACACAGAAAGCGGGGGGTAGGGGCCACGACATTGCCATCCTTTGCCTCGATTGTGTTCTGATTCCAGAAGTGTTTGATTGATCGAGGCTGCTGGAAGTCTCTCAACCTCCTGTCAATAGAGGTGCATCGAAGCGACTGCCATTCGACTCTCCTCAACGATTACGCGACATTCAAGGTCCTGGCTAAATTTGTCGACGCCATCTGCTCGCCACTGGCTACATTGCACTTTACTGTCCACTCATCGTCCGCCGAAGACCGAGACATCCCTCTCACCATGTCCCTGAACAAGCTGCTGGCTTACACTCTCTTCGACTTCGGCAAGCTGCCCGCCTGCAGCCTCCACCTCCTCAATGCTGCGCTGCAGATGTACAATCTGCGAGTTGAGTCAGAGAGCCTCCCCATAAACTTCAGTCCCTTTACCAAGAGCGCCGGCGACGTCCAATGGAGTCCGACATGCCACTACGTGTGGACGATCACACCCGACCAACTGGACCGATCGCAGGGAGCATCCGATGACAGCGACAAGGCCAGAATGAACGAGCTGGTCCTCGAATGGCTTGGGCGGCCTTCATCGTCCACGCGAGCCAACTCTACCGACAGACATTCAACGGGATTCAGCATATCCATCGAGTGTGCCGATGGCTGGGCCCCGCCAGCCGACGCCAGGCCCCCTGAGCCCCCGGAACTGAACGCCTTCAAGCCTGAGGGACTCAACCTCGTGAAAAACCTCACAGTGAAGAGCCGTATTGGATTGGGTGTGGCCAAGGCGGTGGTGGGAAAAGGAGCGCGCCTCGAGAAGCTGCGGCTGATGCACATGACCGGGACTGACGTGCTTGGCCTGCTCGATCGCATCAATGAGTTCAAGATGCCCCGAGAGGTGACTCTGGAGTCTTTCATGCCAGACGATGGACGGCAGGCCAGTCAGCTGCCCGTCAAGCTGAAGGGTCAACGGGTTAAGACGCTACTTGTCAAGGGGGAGCTTGCCATGCGGCTTGTCGCCACCATGAGACCCCACATGCCGATGCTGGAGATGCTGATTGTGTACGGGGATGAGGGGCAAGTGCGCGAGGCGCTCGTCAACGCAGGCCCCGGGGTGCCCAACCGGCTGTGTCTGGGCTTCACATCTGAGGGCCGCCATGAGTTCATCAAGGCCGAGGACGAGAGGGAAGGGATCACATTGGGCGATTGGAAGGACCGAATGCCCAGCATCCGCAGCGTACTTGTCCATCTAGACGGTAAGCAACACAATGCCCTCATCATGCCGCATTACTCTGTTATACGTGTCTCTGTGTCTCCATGTCTGCCCCCGTTCAGTGCCGTCTGCCAACGTTGCTGACGCTGGCATCTTCATTCTGTCGTCCATCTGGTCGCTGCTCGAAATGGATGCGAACGCCCTGACAGTGGTCCTGCCCGATAGCCCCGATGTCTCATCTCACCTGCGTGGCGTCCAGATGGCCATGGAGCGCCGATTCGGCCAGACCCTTGGTACAGTGATGGCTGCCGAAAAGCGCTTTGTTCTGACGACTGACGACATTCAGGCAGTAAGGAGAGAGAGAGAGAGATCCGAATCGACCTACGGCAGACCATTCCTCTCCTTTTCGTGTTTCAGTTTGATGATCCAGATGCGCAAGGCCGTGTTCGCGCACTCCTCGGCCGCCGACACTCTCAAAGCCGTGCTGGAGGCAAATCAACAACATACGATGCCGAAGGGGTTGACCCTCAAGCGGCTGTCCTCAATGCTCAATCGGTACTTTCCCTCACTCGACAGCAACACTGCAGTCGAGGCGCTTGCCAGCGACTTCGCCGGCCGCATGAGTGCTGCTGCCCTCATGACTGTCGTCGACCCCCCGTATGCTCCTCGACGGCTGAAGGCACCACTCATGGCGGCCATGCAGCGACACGGTCTGGCGATGGAGCCTATGCTCAAGCTGTATGGTGATGGGCCGTGCATCCCCAGTCCCTCTGTGATCACATCCGCCGCTCAGCTGATGGCCATACTGCAGACGACGGGCAAAGACATTACAGGCACCCAACTGCTCTACAAGTAAAAGATACACCAACTGTGGGTCTGCCATATTCTTTTCATTTCCTGCAGGGCGTCTGAGCACGGTTATGGGTTCGCCGACATGCTCAATCATGTGGACGATGCGGGCCGCTTGCTGATCCTTATCCGAGCGGCGAATGGCTCCGTTAACGGCTGCTTCATCAGCGGCAGCCTGCTACCGCCCCCCCAGCTGCCAGATGCGCCCACCTTCAACCAGTATTCGGTAGGCGCCCTCGTCTTCAAGGCCTCCGGTCCCTCACAGCCCGTCTTCCAATCCGCATCCCTCACGTTGCAGTATGTCACGGTCTCACGACCGACCATATTGACCGAGACCAAGCTATTGGTGGGGCCGCCGGTCACACGCGGGGCGCGCATCGAAGAAGGGCTGGGGCTGTGGGCGCCTGATCCAGCGCCGGCACAGGGGTTGGTTCCAGAGCGGTGCCAGGTGCAGGTCATGTGGGGGAGGCGGACGGAATCAATGCTTGCCGATGAGATCGAGGTGATGCGTCTGCAGACAGGACCGTGAAGGGGGGGCAGTGGCGTGGATGTGATGTGATGCAATCTGGAGACACATCCATTCCGAACAAGGAAGGACGCTATCGTCGAGGGCACGAGTGATGTCTCATCGACAGTGGATGCAATTTGAATGTTCCTGAGGGCCATTCAGGTTTCGTGCACTGTTTTTGATAGTCATTGGTGTGAGCGAGAAGTTATGTCATCCGTACATCCAGACCGTACAAACAAAGCTGTCCTCCTGAACCCACGAAAGATATGAGACTCGACCCCACCCTTCACTGTCACGCTTCACCGGACCACACAATGCAACAAGTGTAACATCGCCCCGCCCCATTCACGCCTCTGTCTGCAAGTGTAGCACTTCCATCTCATCGGCAAACAGCGACTCAAGCCTCCCCTCCCAGAAAGCCCATCCGACTCGCACCAGACATAGCCCTTCCACCGCAGATTCCCAGAGCCACAGTCTGTCCATCCCGTGCCCGCCGACCACAAGCTGAGCACCTACCGCCGTATTGATGGCTTGCTTGACAATGACGTGCGTCGGCGTCAAGGATGACGGAAAGGTACGATGTCCATGCTCAGACGCCTTGCAACAAGTCACTTAAGAAACGGAAAGGAGGAGAAGTTTTACATAGAGAAAATGGCAGACCCACTGTCGCTGTCTTCCTCACTTGTAGAGAAACACCTCTATCTCATCGGCAAGAATTGCATTGATGTCTTCCTCACCATCTCCCACCCCCCTCTCCCAGCTCACTCGCACGACGCATCCCTCCGATGCCGACCAGCCCAGCGTGTCCGGTGCCCACAGCCCCAGCCACTCCGGTATACATGGATCGCTCGCATCCTTGCCCACAGTCAGTTTGGCCTCCACGCCATGGGGATGGTTATCTGCTCGCGACAGAGTGACCCACTTCGACGTCACTGAAGATGTCTGGAAGGTGGGCTGTGAATGGCCGGATGCTTTGAAGATCAGGACTTCCGCCGGATACTGCTTGAAGGCGGCTGAAGATGAAACTGACGGTGGCGGACGGAGATCGGCATTGATGAAGCACCCATGAATGAAGGCATTCATGCGGGTGAGGAAGAGGAGACCGCTCGCATCACCCACGCGACTGAGCATGTCGGTGTACGCAAACCCGTGCACACTCGCTCTGCCACCACACCAGACATAGGACGAAAACAACAAGAGAGGATTACACGCAGCACCCGACAGATGCATCTTTCGTGTCTCTCTTACTTGTAGAGCAGTTGGATGCCTGTAATGTCTTTGCCCGTCTTCCGTAATACAGCCACCAGCTGAGCGGCGGATGCGATCACAGAGGGACTGGGGATGCCCGGCCCGTCGCCATGCAGCCGCATCATGGGCTCCATCGCCAGGCCGTGTCTCTCCATCGCAGCCATCAGTGGCGCCTTCAGCCGTCGGGGAGCATACGGGGGGTCGACCACACTCATGGGCGTGGCGGCACACATGCGGCCGGCGAAGTCACTGGCGAGTGCCACAGCTGCGATGTTGGCATCGTGTGAGGGAAGGTAATACTCAAAAATCGAAGACAGCCGCTTCACGGTGGCCGCCAGACTGGTGATCATCGTCAGGCTTTGATGGGGGTCTCCTGTTTTTATCAGCGCCTCGAGGAATCCGATGTCGGCCCTCAACGAGTAGGCAAACGCCGCCTTGTTCAACTGAGGTCACAGAAACACATGCCTTGTGCGCTGGGTTTCTTCTGAGCTTACAGGAGTCTCTTCTCACCTTCTTGATGTCTTCAAATGAAAGGATCAGGCTGCTTGTGGTGACGAGGCCCCTCTCCTGTCGATCAGGCCCAAACCGCCGCTTCAGAGCTGCCTTGAGCTCATCCAGATGGGAGCGCTGGCGCAGGACGACTGTCAGCTCGGAGATGGACTCAATCTCGAGGACCGACCAGATGCTCGACAGAATGAAGGCGCCCGGATCGACAACATCAGCAGGCGGCACTGATATCAGCGAGACACGGTGACAGAGAGGCGTCATACAGATACACAAGTGGTGCATTGTTGGTCTTGACATCTGTTCGCCACTTACCGTCTAGGTACATGAGCAGGCTGTTGATGTGGGGCAGTTGGTCGCTCCAATCGCCCAGTGTGATGCCCTCGCTCTCGTCGGCAGCCCTGATGAACTCGCGGCCGCCCTCATGCACAAATCTCAAAGACAGCTGGGCGATCGCCCCACGTCCCCCGTCCACGAGCAGCTGACGCATCTCTGTCTCGCCGCCGGACATGGTGAGGGTGCCCAGCGATGGCATATGGTGTCTCAGGGTGGCCGCAAGCCGCAAAGCGAAGTCTCCCTTGGCCGTGAGCTCCTTCACCCCGTGCAGCTTCTTGTTGACGATCAGCTCATATGCGCTGTCCAGCTGGGTGGGCCCCTCTTGAATTTGTCCATCTTGTGCCCGCAGGGAGTCAAGCTTCAGCTTCTGCGGCATCTGCAGCAGGGGAATTCCCCCCAACAGAGCCAGCACGTCCATCATGCCCATCTCCATCAGCTCCAGGCTCTCCAAGTGCGCGCCCTTGCTGAGGATCGTCTTGGCCACTCCCAGGCCGATGCGATGCTTGACGATCAGAGCCTTCACCCCCTCAAGTCCAGATGGGCTGAGTGCTTCCAGCTCCGGAGGCTCAGGCGGGATGGCATCCGCTGGCGGAGCGAAACCCTCAGCGCACTCGATGGATATGCTGCAGACCACGCCGTCGATCTCATGCCGGTCGAACATCAGCTCGTCCATCAGACTGAGGTCGATGGGCCCGTTCTGTGGTCTGGCAACTTGGTCTTCTGTGACTGTCCACACGTAGCTGTAAGTAGAAGGCGATGTTGTATCGATGTAGCTCTGGACAGAAGGACAATCGGGGGGAATCTCAGGCCAGATGCGCAGGTCGTAGCACGTTAGCAAGGCGCTGAGGATTGGCAGACCGCAGCTAGGCACCTTTCCAAAACTCGTGTAGGCTAGAAGGTGGGCGAGAGGAATGTCTCGCACATCGTCGTCGGCAGAAATGCAAGCTTCGAAGACGACACGGCCAGATGGCGAGCATGTCGCGTCGACCAGCGAGGTGAGGGCCTTGAACGTCTCATAGTCGTTGAGGAGGAGTGAATGAGCGTCGCTGCGATCCACGCGGAAAGCGAGAAGATCGAGAGACTTCGAGCAGCCGCGTTCCACCAGAGACTTCTGCAAAGCGGAGCAATAAGATGCCCTTTTCCTTTTTTACATCTTACGCGGCTACTTTGCTTTTTGACCCACCTGCATGTCTCGTATGCCGTTCCTGAGATCTGCCGATTCAATTCCATAGAGTTTGATGCTACCAATCACCCGGAGATACGCAAGATGCCCCGTACTTTCCGGCTCCATCCCTGGCAGGATGCATCCTAGCAGCGTCACCAGCTGCGATGGCGCCATGGGGTGCATCGCACTCAGTTCGACAAGTGACCGGGTCACCATGACAAACGGCCAAAGATTTGCCACATTGTCTGTGTTCACCCGAGATAAGCACTGGAGGGCTGTCATAGCCCAGTTCCGCTCTTTGATCACGGACTGGGTGTAGGGGTCGCCGCTGTGAATGACTCCGATAACATCTGTGAGAGCCGGAAGGTCGACAAACCGAGAAGGGGCAGCAGCAAGAGCGGCAGAATTGATAATACGGTGAAGCCGCGCAGCCTCTTGGCGCCCAAGGGTCGAAATCACCACCCCCTGAAAGACCAAAGACTGTAACGACCCCTCTTTCATAGTTGTGGCCGATCCCTCCTCCTCGCGAGCTGCCTGTCGTCCCTTAACATGCCCCTCCACGAGTCCAATGACAATCCCGAGGCACCATCCATATGCGGGAACATATTGGCCAGCTCGAAGCCCCTGTGCTCCGTCAGGTGTCTCTGGGAAGCGATGGATGAGACATCTGAGGTTGATCATCTGTTTCCCGAGCTCGTACGCCGTCTGCGGCGCCATCGACTCCCAAAAGGTTCTCTGGCGTCTGTTGCTGTAGTCGATGACGACCTCGGTGTGGTACTGCAGAACGGCTCCGCTGAGTGGGGAGGGCAGGGGCGGCTTGAGGCACCACACGGGATTGACAAACGCATACACACCGACCTGAAGCTCTCGAGGCTGCACACAGGGACGAAATTGAACAGTTACAGTATGGTGTTGAATCCTGAGTTTGTCCATGCATGCTTACCAGACGGAGCCCGGACCATCCCTGCAGCCGGATGGCCTGCACGCGTGAATGCAGAGGAGCACAGATTCTTCGTGATACAAGTGAATCGTCGTCTATTACTCTGAACACAGCGGCGGTTGCTTCGTTATCGGCCGGACACCCAGATGCAATGTTGCCATCACCCTTCGAGGACGAGGAACCCCGGGCTGCCCTCCTGATGGGGGCGTTCCCTATCTTGCGATTACTCCGTCTCATCTGTACGACAACAACATCCGTGACTCAATTTCGCCGTGTCCTCCTTTCGCTCATTCATTCGGCGTCGCTTACCTGGGGAGGGAGAGTCCCTTGGCCTTCACAGCGGTAGACCACCTCCCTCACTGACGACGATGGTGGCGAGGATGGTGCAAAGAGTGGCGACGGTGCTACGGGGAGTTCTTCTGTCCGAACACTTGATGATCCACCCGGTCCATCGCCATCCTCCGAGGGTGACAATAATGACGAGTCTGATCTCTGTGGAGCGATTGGGGCATTCTTTACCTTTCAAGAGCGCGATTTGGCCAAAGGAGGCACGCTTCTCGATCGGCGAGACGGCAGCGCGATCGTCGGAGGCCTGACTCAGAGTGGGTTTTCGGATGGCCTTGTCCATCTCAGGCAAGGCAGCAGGCCGGCCGAAGGCACAGCAACCTAAAGGCAAAGCGAAAGCAGCCACCAAAGGCCAGCAACCATCGGCCCCAACACGCAAGAAGAAACCACCACGAGTAGCGGAGGAGCCGCAGCCTGCCGCTGTAAGTGAGTCCCCCGGCCCGCCCGCACAGCCTTGTAATGCGTCCGAGTCGGCCCCACCGGAGAAGGGCACTGTGACTGTCAAGTTTCTCCACTACACCAAGCCATTCGACATCGACCGGGGGCGGCTGGCGATGTCAAGGCTGGACGAGGAGTTCGGCATCAGACTGGCCTTTGGCGAGAACGCTGCTATCACGATGGAAGACGGACAGGGCCAACAAGTAGAAAAATCACAAGACGGTGAGTCAGACTGGTTTGAGGGGCTTGAAGCGAACGGCACTTATGTTCTGCAAGTGGAGGAAGATCCGGCGCAGGCCGACAGGCCGAGCAAGACGTATGAGGCGCCTTCTGTGGAGACGTGTCCGCTTAAGAAGAGCGCTAAGGTGGCTGACATCACAAGGGAGCTGCAGGGCATGTCTGTGGAAGAGATACGTGAGAAGGGAGACAAGTACAGGGAGCTGGTGGAAGCGAGAGACCTGGAAGACACCCTCTTCTCATGACAGACTCTGTGCTGTGACGGTCAAATGCAGTGCTGGCCAAAGTATATGCATGACGCGACACGGAGCCTATGATACCGACTACATACAAAACAAACATATCCGCAAACCTGTTGTCGAATATTGCTTTCGCCACGGTATGCAACTTGGCTCCGTCAACAGTGGTAGACTCATCACTTGACTTCAAACAAAGTTCATCATCGCAACGCAGGCCGTCCCACCGCAGCGGCGCACACACACATGTCGCTGCGTCGAAAAAACCCTTCGCACAGCAGCAGGAGACAGACCCCTTGGCGGGTCGACGTCCATGCGCACATGCATCACGCGTACGTGGCGGCCACGTCACATCACATCATAACACAACACAACACGCACACAGTGTCATTCAGATTGCAAGAAGGACAAGAGAAGCGAGATCACACGGTGTCACGCACACACACACACACACTTCACACGCACACACAGTGGATGTGACGTGGATGTGGTGTAAGTATTACGTATTATGCAGTTCGTCCGTCATGCCCTGTGGATGGGGTGATTGGTGTCCACGGATGTGGCTGTGCACCCACCACAGTGTCACGCTCAGTAGGTGGATCCCATGGGTGCGACGGAGGCCTTGTCGGTGAAGGTGTCCTGCACTGAGGGCGGCACTCCCATGGCCATGTCGGGCTGCGCCACGCCAGGGGCCATCCCTCCCGTCACGGCAGCCATCCCACCCTCCGCATGGGGGGGCACCATCTTGGGCGCCACGTCGGTCTTCGGCTGCACACACACCACAGGCACACAGAGAGAGACAGAGACACCAGAGAGGGATCCATGGTTGGTGTGATGACGGATAACGGACGGACACATGTGCAGTGAGTGCATGTGTGAATGGATGGATGGATGGATGGGGTGATGAGGGAGGGTGTTCAGAAAATGGGGTTTGGCTATCTGGCGTGTGTGTCGTCAGAGGTGCACCTCAGACTGGGGCGACGCCACTCATCACTACCCCCCTCTTTACCTCCCTCCCTCCCTCCCTCCCTCTCTCCCTGTGATGTGAGTGGGTCTGGTCTGTGGCCGTGTGCGCTTCGCTTGACTTACCTCCTGGACTTCGATCTTGTCTGGCACCGGTGTCTTGGGTCCCTGCTTGCCCTCGGGGTCGTGCGGCAGCATGATCTTGACCTTGATGCCCAGGATGCCCTGGCGCATCAGCACCGAGCGCACCGCAGTGTCGATGTACTCGCGGGACGGCTCCCCGGTCGCCAACATGTACCTGCCAGGCCACCCAGGAGGCATTGCGTTCTGGTCGGTGGGTTTGTTGGACTGACTTATTGACCTTAGTTACCCGTCTCTGAACTTCATGCTCTTGGCTCGCTGAGCCCTCAGTTTGCCGCTGACGACGACCTCGCAGCCCTTGGCGCCGTTCTCCATGATGTAGCGGAGGACGCCGTAGCAGGCTCGGCGGACGGCCAGACCGCCCAGCAGCTTGTAGCGGAGCGACTCGGCCTGAGCCTGCAACATATACCAGTGAATGACACACCATTGTGTGGTGCACTCGTGTCACGCACTGCCCTGCACTGCATGTTGTGTGTGGGCTCCGAGGGTGTGGTACCATTGCGCAGAGGGCTCTGTTGTCGACGCGCTCGGCGAAGAGCTCCACCGAATTCTCCGGGAAGTTGAAGCGCTTCTGGACCTGCACACACACACACACACACACAGAGAGAGAGAGAGAGAGAGAGATACATATAGATGCATGACCTCTGTCTGCCTGCTGTGGGAGTGGGAGTGTGTGTTGTGTTAAAAAGCTTGCTGGCCCACCATGGAGGTCAGTTCGCGGATTCGTCTGCCCTTCTCGCCCAGCACCTCACGAGTGCGGGTGGCGCGGATGATGATCTCAGTCCTGAAACACACACACACACACACACACACACTCTCACACACACGCGGGAATGGCCAGCCTGTCGTGTCGCCCGTCCGCCCTGTGTCGTGTGTGGTGGTGTTCGTGGGAGAGTGTTGTGACGGCCGTACCTGATGGGCGTGACTCGGACCTCCACCCCCGAGTATCCGTCCTCGGCGAGCATACGAGTGAGGAACTCATTCAGCTCGGCATAGAACACGCCGTCAGCCACAAACTTGCGCTTCTTCGACACCTGCGTGACACACACCAGGACAGACACCACACAAGAATCAACCCGGATGTGACGCGACAGACAGACACACACACACAGTGCCATGCCACACACGACGGAACGTGCCCGCCGCTCTGTTCGCCTCCCTCCGTCCACCCCAACACAGATCTTGCTGTTTCTTGCCCTTCCCGCCTATGTACCTGCGACGCCGCCATGCTGACACTAAGAGCACAGCTCCTCCTTGACGCTCTCGCTCTCGCCACGAAAGATGCGAGCTTAGATGCCACTTCAAAAGCTCGCAAATTTGCACACAACGATCTTTGTCAGCGGATGGCGCTATCTCTGTGCATTCTGAGGCTGCCGTGCCGCCTCGTCCAGTTCCTTGGTCTCTCGCTGCTCGTCTGCCTCCTCTCATATGCAGATGCCTTTCAGCCGCAGAGGCGGCCGCACAGCGCCTTCCTGACGCGGCCGGCCAGTGGCGCTGCTCGCGATGATGTGCGGCGGCTGCTCAGGGGCAGAGAGGCGGGCAGATCTGTGTCAACGTCCTCTTCTGGTCCTGCCTCTTCTGTGGTGAGGCATGCTGGTCCCTCCGTGGCTGCAGCGCCTGTTGGCTCGCTTCAGGAGGCCAAGAAAATGGTGAGCACACGGGAATTTCCCTGTCTGATGGATGTGGTGTTTCTCTCACTGTCTGTCTGCCCGTCTGTCTGTCTGTCTGTCTGGCTCTGGTTGGTGTGTCAATGGATCAGATCTACGCGTATGTGGCTGAGAATGGGGGACCCTCAACGTCGGCCATCGACGCCGCCGCGATGGAGAACTTCATGGTGAGAGGCCTCTCATTCAATGGCCTGTCACTCATTCATTGATTCATCTGTGTGTGTGTGCGTGTGTGTGTGTGTGTGTGTGTGTTTCAGGGTTTTGTGGACAAGTACACTGCTGAGGTGGAGAAGAGCGGCACGCTGGACCCCAAGGAATACCTCTACATCATGACGTACTCACATGCACACACACGAGCAGATTGCCGAGCGACCGACGTGGGCGGCATGCTTTGCGTGTCGACTGCTCCATCCATGGTCAGGTCTGTGTTGAAGGCTTCGCGTGATATGGCCGGCTATGAGTTCGAGCCTTACCACACCGCCATCAGGCAGCCCCTGGACCTTTACAAGCTTGGTCAGCCGCGGCCATGGCCGCAAAGCCACCGCTGCTGCTTGTTGATGGTGCTGGCGATTTGTCAAACTTGTCAGGCAACGATCTGTTCAGGCCGCTTGTGGATCTAGAAAAGTCGAAGGTGACCACACATCCACAGAAACCACACCACACGCGTGAGAGGAGTCGTCCATAGGTTTGTCTGTCTGTCTACGTGGCTTGATCGGTGTCTGTCAGCTCGAGGGAGTTGATCAGCTGCAGAGAGTACGTGAGCTGCTCGACAAGGGCGAGAATGTCATATTTCTGTCGAACCACCAGTCGGAGGCCGACCCGCAGGTAGCAACGCACATCTCACCTCACACACAGGCGGTGATGTCTGTCTGTCGTGTCGATGTGTGTGGCGGTCAGCTGATGAGTCTTTTGTTTGAGCACTTGGGTTTTCCTGAGCTGGGGGAGAAGATCGTGTGTGTCGCGGGACACAGGTACGGTAGCGAGCATAGAGCCGCGCTGCGCGTGGTGTGTGTATGGCGACTGACTGCCTTGCTTGCCTCAGGGTGACGTCAGACCCCCTGACGATTCCCTTTTCGATGGGCCGCAACCTGCTGTGCATCAACTCGAAGCGGCATCTCGACAACCCGCCAGAGCTCAAAGAGGAGAAACAGAGGCAAAACATCGTTTCCATGCAGGCGCTCTCGGTCAGCCAGCCGGCCGATCAGATCAACAAACACGTGTTCTTTCCATTACACGTCGTGTATGCGTGTGTGCAGGAGCTGTTGGCCAAGGGCGGCTTCTTGCTATGGGTGGCGCCCAGCGGTGGTCGTGACCGGCCGGATGAGAATGGCGAGTTTGTTGTGGCGCCGTTCGACCCAAAGGCTGTGCAGATGTTCAACGTTCTTGCCAAAAAGGTGACTGACCAGAGAGATGAGACAAGATTTGTAAGGGCAACCTCATTCACGCACGGCTCGTGTGACCGTTGTCAGGCCCGGACGCCCACTCACTTCTTCCCAGTGTCGCTGTGGTGCCATCCCGTCCTGCCCCCACCCACAACGGTCAGCACAGACACACATGCGATGCGCTCGAGGATGCGTTTGCTCAGTCTGTCCGTCTGCCTGCCTTGTCGTGTGCTGTGCTGTGCTGTGCTGTGCAGGTGTCGAAGGAGTTGGGTGAGGTCCGGACGGTGCAGCGGTCTCCCGTCGGCATGGCCGTCCTACCTGAGCTTGAATCGCCAACAGGTACACACACACACACACACAGTACTCACACGGCCACAGTGGGACAAGGTTGCCCTCTCCCTGGTCTCTCTCTTTCTCTGTCTGTCTGTATGCAGCCGAGAAGGCGAGCCGCAACCACGCGACTGAGGTGGCGCAGCAGCAGGTGGAGGAGGCCTATCAGCGTATCAGATGTGACAAGTGACCCGGGCAGGGCATGACTGGGGCTGGTTGGTTGGTCGAGGGAGGGATGGCTTCTTGACGAGGGAGGCGCGAAATGAGTGAAGCCAACGAGGTGGCATGGTGCCAGTCAGTCAGTGGGCTGCGCCCCCTTTTCGCTTCCGTGTAGCGCTCACACGGATGGATGGATGGATACATTGGTGTGCATGTGTGTCGATTTTGGACCGAGAGAGCTATCTATCTGTGAGTGGGGTGGGCAGGTTTTGTCTCCAGGGGCTGTCAGTCAGTGTACTCCCACCCTCTTGATGACTGTGTTTGTTCTGTGTTGGCCCACCCTTCCAGGTCTAACGAAACAAACAACATGACATGCATCCCGACGCATCAAACAAAAAGAAAGCAGCCAGCCAGCCCCATTAACGAACGCTGTCCGTGCAAATGCGAAAAACTCTGGTCTGTCGTGGGAGTGTCTCTCTGCGGATGTGGTGCGTTGCTCCGTCTCATGTCTCTCACTCTCTCTCTCTCTAGAAAACTCGCGCAGCCATCCGGACAGACACTCATACAGTCAGGCACCTGATGAGCTGTGTCATTCAAAACCGAAGGTCGTCTGTCAGTTGTGTTGGTTGTGTGTCATGCACTGTGAAGTGTGTAGCTTGAGCTCACTCCTCCTTCCCTTCAGAAGGTGTGACTGTGGACTTGGTGCGGTCCGTGGCCGTCGTCAGGAAGGAGAGCTTCTGTTCCCCAACTACACACGCGCACACGACACGGAAGACGACACAGAGAGAGATCGAAGCATTGGCACACGCCTTCGTCATCGAGGGACGAGGAGCGGCATGTGATCGATCCGTCTCACCTTTGTGTTTGTCCGCGACCTTGTTGTCGGGGTGGCCGGGGAACAACTTGGTCACGACGAGGCGCTCGGTGGATCGGTCGTACTGCTCCGACTTGAAGTTCCCACCCTTGAAGGAGTACATGAGGTGAGAATGAGGCCCGAGAGCAAACTCCTGGATACGCACATTAATGCATTCATGCGTGTGGAGTGGTGGGTCCATTCTCACGCACTCACCACGTGTTTGGCCATGCAGAAAAGCTTCCCTCCCGCAAGGGTCTTCATGATGCCATGCGTCTTGCATGTCTTTTTGGCCTTCTGCGTTGGGGTGCATTTGCCAATAGCCTTGTCGTTGGGACCAGCGTCCTGGTAGGAACCGATATGAAACACAGGGTCTGCAGGGGTATCCAACGACTGCAGACTCATCCACGGAGCTGATCGTGGTGCCCGTGATGGCACTGAGGCCCTCCTCTGCTTTGTCGATGGCGTCCATGGCTGAGGCAGCCAGCGAGCTGCTCGACTGGAGCAGCAGCTGCACCATGGACAACTCACCAGCTGCACACACACAAAAGACCATCATGTGTGTGCTGCATGACTTGTGTGGGGGTGGTTGTGCTTCGTGTCCTGCGTGTACGCTGGCGGCCTGCGGTGCTGTTGATGAGCTTAAAGGAAGCCTGGCCACCGCCAACCTATGTGGTGGGAATGATGCGATGCGATGCAATGAATCCGTCATGCGTGATGCCGGAGATGCCAAGAGACGACGTGCAGTGTGCATGCCGACCGTACCGTCAGTGGCCTTAACGGCGCTGGGGGCGATGAGGCCACAGAGGGCCACCACAAACAGACAGGCCTTGGACATTATGCCTGCAAAGCGTTTTCAGCGTCCGTGCGATCATGAGACGCCCCCACCTCTCTCAGAAATGTCGGCTGAGCGTGTTCAAGGTTGTTGACCTACTTCATTCAACGGCGCATGCTAGCGCTGCAGATAGATGAAGTAAGGGCGATGGTCTGTCTAACCGCTTCACAAGACGTACACGACACGACACGACACGAAATACACACCTGCAAGCATCCCTCACCTCACAGTGCCGTCCGTCCACCTGAGGACAATCCACACTCACACGCACCACACATCACATCACATCACATCACATCACATGCAATGACATTGCTGATATCCACATCCATCCATCCCACGCCTCCCTCGTCCACCACTGCACTCACTGCGTCACATCACAATCACAGCACGTCCGTCCGACAAAACCATTCCATACCCAATTGCACCCCCATATATAACACACATTCACCAAACACCTCTCAGGTCTTCCCTCCACTCTCCCCTCCCCTCTCCCCTCCCTCCGCTGCCCATGCCTCTCCCCGTTGCGCGAGGCATGGGTTGGGGTCCGGACAACGCCGCTTGCTCTCCCTCTCAACGGTCGACACATCACCACCCTCCTCCTCCTCACCACCCTCCTCCTCCTCAGTCGCCTCTGCTCTCCCTTGTGGCTGCTCGGCAGCTGAGGCGCCCGCATGGGACACCGGGACGCTTGAATGGTCGGTTGGCCTGCTGCCGCTCCGAGGTGGCTCGTTCTGAAAGCAATGGGGGACAAACAGGTGGGTGTCATGGTGGGTCTGGCAGTGGCTGCGTCGTGTTTGTGGTCTCAGGGACTGACCTTTCTGTATCTGCGGTACCAGCCCGTTTGGCTGTGGTGGGGCCCCATGGTGCGCGACCGCATCTCATCCGCCACAGCCTTGTACTCGGCGAAAGAGTGGCTCTGATATCAGACGACACACACACACACACACACACACAGAGAGAGAGAGAGAGGGAGAGGCCATGCAGACAGACACGGCCGTGTCGATGAGTGTACCTACCTTTCCGAGTTTGGCTCTGAGGTCGGTGTGGACCTGCAGCTTGGGGTGCAGCATACGGAAGAGGTGGCTCTTGACCGCACCCTTCTGCACCGGCGGATACCTGACATATATATATTGCAACATACAGAGGGAGGGACACAGACAGACAGTAGCCGGTCAGTCAGAGGGTCGGTGACGGCCGTGTGTCTGTCTCCATCACGCCAGCAGCTCGCTCACTTTTCGGCGAATGTGATGTACTCGGCCGCCAGGTCATCCACACTCACTGTGTTGCCCGAGAAGAGGGCAGGGTTCTCCAACAGACCCTCAGCTGACATAATCGCGTCAACCCTGACAACAACAACACACACACACACACACCCCACCCCATCAGACACATCGATGAATGAGTCTCTGCGTCTGCCTGTTCTGTGCCTGCCCACCCAGTCTGTTCCAGGCACTTGATGGCGTCATCGTAGGTCTCCACTCCCCCGTTGGCGATCACGGGTATGTCCATGCGGCCCTTGAGGATCTTGATGGCCTCCCAGTCTGCGATGCGGGTGTGGTGGCCCTTCTCCTCCTTGGTGCGCCCGTGGAGGCAGATGACGGAGCAGCCGGCGGCCTGCAGGTCGTATGCGAGGTTGAGGGTGTCCTGGAAGTTGTGGCTGTTGACTTTGCGGATCTTGCACGTCACGGGGCAGCTCAGGCCGTCGTGCAGCGTCGACACAATGCGTCTGCATCACGGCAGACACGAACGGGAGCACCAGATGCCAACCACCCACCGGATGCTCATCTACCTGAGAAGGTCATTCTCCTCCAGGAGGAAGGCGCCGTAGTGTCCTCTCTTGGCGATGTTCTGCGGGCAGCCGAGGTTGATGTCGACAGCGTCGAAGTCCTTCTCAGCCATCTTGGCCGCCGCCAGCAGGGTCTCAGGGTCGTCACCGCAGAACTGCACGAAGCACGGCTTGTCGGCCGGGTCGCTCTCATAGTTCTCCTTTTTGTATTTCTTAGGGTTCTCCACAAACAACCTGGAAGTGAGAGCAGACAAGAAGGCACATACATCAATCAGATCACCTGTGTCGAGTGCATCGAGTGCGTCCATCTGCCTTGTCTTGCGCTCTTGCGCCTCACCTACCGTGAATGCAGCATGGGCGTGTACGTCAGGTTGACGCCATGCTTCCGCGTCATCATCCTGGGGGGACAGCACACACGCAGCCGGGAGGGGAACGGCGAAAATGGCAGGCAACATTTGGTCGAGGAGCGTTCTATCTCTTCCATCTTGCCTGAAGGCCAGCTCGGACTGGTCCACCATAGGCGCGAGGACGAACTTTGGGCGTCCGATGGACTCCCAGAACGCGAAGCCTTCCAACTTCTCCTTTCGCTTCGGCTCCCCATCAGGGTGGCCATCGCCGTCCCCTCCCATAGTCCGTTTCAACCAAACCTCTCTCTCCACCCGCCAGGCCGCCTAGGGTGCTCCCTGAAACCGCGGTTATACGCCCTCGACCCTAGTCCACCACAGAGGACGGGTGCGGTTTTGGAGTGTTCCCGGAATGCGAATTGGAATGTGCCGAGAGCGGCTGGATAGGGAGAGCTGTCTTCTGGAGATAGCGCAGCTATCCCTCCCTCCATCCTGGATCCTCCTTACATCATCTCATCTCCTGAATCATCTGTAGGCATCTGCAGCGCTACACTTGTGCTTTAACTCTGACCCAGCTACTTCCCCTCGAGACTCAGACCCCTTGGCTGCTTGAATCGTCAACCATCTGTCGACATTACCGCAGTGCTGCATCTGTGTGTCAACCCCTTCCGAACTCCGTCTTGTTCTCCCGCGATGAAGGTGCTTCTGTGCCTTGTTGGTGCCCTCCTGGTGGCCGGTGCTGTGTGCGACCCGACACCCCTGCGCAAGCTGAGTCCTCAAGAGGCCACAGCCGTCACTGATCCGTCGAAGGTAATGAAATGGATGACCACCTGCCTGAGCTGCTGCTCTGTGTCTGCGCATATGCATGTGTGTGTCAACCTGTCTCTCCCCTGTTGTCTCCCTTGTGTCATTGTGTGTGCGTGCAGGTGGGTGACGACAATCCTGACCTGAGGGCTCTAGGCCCCGACGAACACCACGTCCCCCCGCCACCCAGTAACTACCACGCCCATGAAGAGGACTGTGATTGTTGGTGCGATGGGGGGTTGCCGGGATATGGCACCCACGGTGGCATGCGCACCTACAACTGTCCGTGCATGTGTCATTACGGACACGGGGGCAAAAAAACCTTCTGGGCGATGGGCTGTGACTGTTCATGTGACCATCACCACCACGAGGGTCGTCACACCCTCTACCACCCCTGTACCTGCACCTGCTATTAGTGTGTTGTGTAGCCTGTCGATGTCAGTCAGGAAGCGGAGCGAGACTAGCCACATGACGTCTGAGGTCCAACTGATCTGATCTGATCTGCTGTGCACGTTCCATCAATATAAGTAGCTCGTCTCTGCTTGCCTGTGGTTCGTCTTATGGCTCCCTGTGTGTGTGTCTGGCTGTTGTTGGTTGGGCGAGTAGTTTGATGAATGTCCCCCACCCCTCCCCCCCTCTCATGTTTCTTCAATGCACATCATGTTTTTCATGACATATTCGTGTCGTGGACTGACTGGTCGGTGGGTGGTTTGTCTGGGGTGTGTGGGCGGCACTCTCAGCACCCGTCGGTGTGTGTTGTGTCAGTCGTTCGTTATTTGTAGTAGAGTGCACGTTCACCCGAGCCTCACCGAGCTCTGAAATGATCTGTGTGACTGGCATGCTACTCCGTGTACATTAGTTAGTGTGAGGAGATGATGAGAAGGAGAAAGTGACGATTTGAGTGAGTGATTTTCGACTGAGATCGATTGCATGTGGGAGGGGGTGGGGGTGGGGAGGGGAGGGGAAGGGGGGACAAGTCCATCTGGCGGGTACACACATGGGATGGCACATGATGGGAGGGACGGGACGGGACGGAGATACTGACAAGGAGACGCCCCAACATCAATGGATCACTTAATGAAAACAAAATGTGCGAGCATGCGGTCGCTCGATGGTCACAGACAATCGCTACAACTACTGTCGACACATGTACCAGTCCTCCCCCTCCCCGCCCCCCCCCCCCCCCCCCCCCCACACACACACACACACGACAGCAGGGAGGCAGGGAGGCAGGGAGGCAGGGAGGCAGGGAGGCAGGCAGCAGGTCTCACTGACTTGGATGGACCCAGTGGATACCTACACATCGCTATCTGTGGTCTCTCTGTGCAGCCGGGCAGCCCCAGAGTGCCGGAGATGAACGAGAGGGTCTTGTCGTGCTCGGCTTTGAGGGCCTGGAAGGCCGCTGTGGCCTCGGGAGGGACGTGGCTGCAATGAGTTCGATATCTTCTAAGCTCGCAAATTTCGAATCTGTTCGGCAGGATGCCGCGTCCCTCTGCGCCATCGCAGAGCCACTTCAGCGAGAGGATCCGGCAACTGGTGAAGAAACTCGAAGACGATGGCCATGAGGTGCGAGATCTGACCGTAGAGCAGCTCATAGAGAAGATGTGCGACATTGAGGTGAGGATGGGATAGGCGCATTCTGGCACGCAGGAGAGGCATGCATGGCCCATCAGTCCGTTGGAATGGCCAAATTTTGCTCATTTGCCGTGGTGTTTTTGTGTATTTCCATCTCCCAGCAGCAGAAGGCGCAGGCTGCGCTTGAGAAGGAGCTCCAGGATAGCAGGAAGGTGTGGGAGGAGAGGCTCAAGAGCAACACCAACAGCAACCAGCAGCGCTGACCGACACACCCATCCACCCACAGCCATGGACGAGGACGACCCCTTCGCCGACTTGGATGACGTCTTCAACGACCAGAGCTCACAAGCCCCTCCACCGCCCCAGCAGCAGCAGCAGCAGTCCCAGCGAGCGGCTGATGGCGATGGTGACGGTGAGGGCAGGGATGAGCGTGAGCGGCGTCAGAAGCTGCAGCGTGACATATGTCGGGCCATTGGGCAGCTGGGGTTTCAGTTGCGGCCGCAGGCGGCCAATCAGATCTGCGCGGCGGTGAGAGCCGCCACTGACGAGGAGAGGGAGCAGATGCTGCAGAGATTCATCGAGAAACTGCAGGTCAGAAAAATGATATAATAAGTGGATGGCGGGATTGTGTCCATGGACCTCTCTCTCTCTGTGTGTGTGTGTGTGTGTGTGGATGTCAGGCGTATGTGCAGCGGCGTCGGCTGCAGAGTTCGACCATCGATGAGGCGGTGGCGCGGGAGATTTTGCAGCAGTGTGTGGGGTCGAGTGACGTCGGGAGCTTCCGCGAGCTGACGGCCCACCTGCCCAAGGACTGCCTTGCCGTCATCAACCTCTACAGAGATGTAGTCAAACACCAATTCGACAGCGGCACAAGGGTGACTGACACATGAGAGGAGCTAATTGGCTGGCTCATATCATTGTGTGTGTGTGTGTGTGTGTGTGTTTGTCAGACGTTCGTGCCGGCTCGTCGGCCTCCCTCGTTGTGTTCGGCCGCCGACAATCGCAACCAGCTCTTCCGGGACAGATATAACCTCATCAAATACGTCAGTCAGGCCAACAGACACAGACACAGGCACACCTGCACACACACACTCCTCTGAGCTGCTTTGAATGCTATGTGCAGCGGCTAGGACGGGACGAGCGGTTCCGCGACGCAATGGAGGTGGAGAGGCGGGGGCTGCTCCGCGCGTCCGGCGCAGACCCGTCGCTCGTCCTCACACCAGTAGAGGGACTTCTGGGCAACCCAGGTAATTGAGAAGGGGGACCTTCGTGCGGGCTGTGTGTGCCCTTATCTCTCTCTCTCTCTCTCTCTGTGTGTGTGTGTGTGTGTGTGTGTGGTGTCTTGTGTTGTGTTGTGTTTCGTTCGTCAGGCAGGAAGTTGACGTATGGCTTTCTGACTCGTCTGGAGGAGGACCGCTTCTTCCTTGAAGACCCGCACAGAAACATTCCACTCAACCTAGACAGGGTACGGTACAGCGAGCTGCCCAGATCCATCCATCCACCACGACGTGTGTGTGAACGTGTGTGTGGTGCGCAGGCGCACAGCATCGGTGGCTACATCATGGAGGAGAGCTTCGTGCTGGCCGAAGGAGAAGTCCACAACGGGGTGAGTGTAGTGGGTGGGCTGAGGGGGGGGGGGGGGGGG
>CDMY01000543.1:0-29068 GCA_001179505.1 Vitrella brassicaformis | reverse complement strand
GGGGGGGGGGGGGGGGCGCGTGCATGGGACTCACTCAGCCACCCACAATCAACACCACACACGATCGTGTCAACCAACGTCCAGGTGCTGCATGTGGGTGCCCTCTCACTCCCGCCGGCTGGTAAGACGCACACCACACCACACCACACTACGCCATCTCGGCCTCATGTATTGTTTGTATGTGTGTGTGCATGCGACGCAGAGAGCTGTGCCAACTGTCCACGCGAGCCCAACCTGTTCGGCGCAAAAGTGTCCAAAGCGGACAGGGTGCGAAGCGAAGAGAGCAGCTGAAATGCTCGTGTATCGCGTCTGTGAATGTGTGTGTGTGTGTTGGTTGGTTGGTTGGTTGGACCAATCAATCGTTCGTCCAGGAGTTGATGCGTGAGTTGGACGCCCGGTGCCCGGCGCACATGCGGGGGATATTTGTGGTGTGCAGCGAGGTCCATCTGGACAGAGAGGAGACATTCTGCAGACTCCACAACTTGTGCAAAGGTGGAGCGGGGTGGGTAGGTGGCTTGCGGCCTCGAGGGAGGCATCACACGTGTGTGTTGCGTGTGTGTGTGTGAGCGTGTCAGGTTTCGTGATTAGTGGCGGTATTCCCACTGGCTTCATCCTCATGGGCAACTTCTCCTCTCAACCATTCTTCAGAGTCAGCATTTCCACACACACACACGCATCTTCCCTATGTGTGTGTGTGTGTGTGTCCACACAGACGGCCGCGTGTGTGCGAGCGTATCGTGGCGGCTTCGAGAAGCTGCGAGAACTCATGCAGGCCTTCCCACAACTCACCGAGAGTGAGTGAGCACGACACACACACACACACAGACTCTCACCAACCGCCACATGTCTGTGTGTGTATGTGTGTGTGTGTGTGCATCAATCAGATACGAGATGGATCATCGTGCCTGGCCCCAGCGATCCGGGCTGCGATGTGCTGCCCCGGCCGCCTTTGGCAGAGTACCTCACCGACTACCTCAGAAGTAAGCGACACACAGACAGACAGACAGACACACCAAGTGTTCGTGTTGAGTGTGATGGGATCTGATCTGTGTGGCCATGCCATCGATGGCATGGTCACCCCGTGTCTGTTTGTCTGTCTGTGCAGTGCATTTCCCTGACAGCGTCGAGATGGCCACCAACCCCTGCAGGTCAGTCAGGTCGGAGAGAGAGGGGCACATCACATCGATCCACCCACCCTCTGTGTGTGTGTGCGTGTCTGTGTGTGTGCCCTGCAGGGTGCGTCATTTCCACCGCGAGATCGTGGTGTTTCGCCAGAACCTGCACCGCCTGCTGCACCGCTTCGCTCTCTTCGCCAACCTCGACCCCGGCGCCAAGGACAAGGACAGACACATGGAGGTCAGTCACTCGGATATATGGGGAGGGAAGAACCACCCGACCTAACCCGACCGACCTCATCTGATTCGTGTGCTGTGCATGGTGATACTGGTCAGGTGGTGCGCACCTTGGCTGACAGCGGCCACGTGTGTCCGGTGCCTTTGAAGGTGCGCTCGGTTGTCTGGGACTTTGACTACACACTCGCGCTCTACCCAATGCCGCACACAGTAAGTGGGTTGGTGGGTCGGTCGGTGAGCCAGGCAGTGGGAAGAAACAACTGCACCCATACCATGACGTGTTATGTGAGCAGGTGTTGTTGGGTGACATGACGTCGCCCTTCCAGACAACGTACGAGGGCACCCTATTCTGCAACACCGGTAGGTACAGGACGGTCAGCCACCGCCATCCATCCATCCGTCCATCCATCTGTGCGTGTGTGTGTGTGTGTGTCAGGTCAGTTCACGCGCGACGGTGTGTTCTTCCTTTACCGTCCCGGCCACGCCAGCGGCGAGATGGACGAGTCGTTCGTTAGCGATGAGGACATCGACATGGACACACTGCACGAGGGGGCGGGAGAGGGGGCGGGGCAGGGGGAGGAGGAGGGCGAGCAGCAGGATAATGGTGGCGGAGAGAATGACACCATGCAGCAGTAGACAGACAGACAGACAGATGGGGTGACTGCGTGCATCTTCACGGTCGGTGTGTGTGTGTGTGTGTGTGTTGCGGGCCGGGCCGGGCTGTGTGAGGTGGGAGGGTGGCGTGTACATATACCCCTCCTTGTTGCCCCCCCTGCCTGTGCACCGCACCGTGTGCTGTGCTATGCTGTGCGTGTCTGTGTGTGTGCGGATGGTTGTAGGTTTGTGACGCGTCGGGTCGGCATGACTCATCCATCCATCGGAGCTGCCTTGCGTGTGCTTCATTGTGTGTATCAAATTACATAAGGGCCCTCTGTGCCAACGCACCCACCACACTCACCACTCGCCACTCACGACTCACCTTCCCCTGCCCGCTGTGTCTGTGTGTGTGTGTGTGTGTGTGTTTGCGACTCGTTCGTTGCCACATGACATTTATATGACATATGCCATCGTTTAGGCTGATTGAGTGCATTCATTCGTCCATCGAATGTCTTCGCAGACAGCCGACAGCACACACACCGCTATGCTACCACCGACCCACAGACAGAAAAAGGGCAGAGAGCAATACGTTACAGCGATCGCCACCACACACACACGGGGTGCACAGCACCTCCATCCAATCCACACGCAGGCAGACAGACGTCAATTCGGCAGAGCGACATAAAGCGGATCGAAAGAAAGAAAGCAAAAAGACACGCACGAGAGGTCGATGGGGCGTGGCCGCACTAAACCCGTCAGAGGCCTCACTGTATTGGCTGTCTGTCTGTCTGTCTGGTCGGTCTGCCCGCCTCCATGCAGGCCTGCACCACGTCACTGGGTGCCAACCATGCATGCCATCATGTGAACGGCCCCGCCGCACAGACAACCCCGACCAATCCCAACCAAACCAAACTCTCTAACTGTTTCTTGCCCATATCGCTCCCTCCCTGAGCTTCGATCACCGTCTGAAGACCGCCTTACACCAGCGTTCCCCGCCTGCGGCCCAAGCTCATCCGAGCCAGCGGCAAAGCTGCTCGGATACCTTGCGCCGCAGGTAGGACACGCAAGTGCAAAGCAGCCACGGAAGGGAATCGAGGCCACTGAGGGAAGACAATTTCCTTATTCCGATTAACTGGCTGGCAACAGAGAGAGGCCGCTGACTGTCATCGTCAGCGTAGAGAGAGGACGGTGGCTCTGTCTTTCTGTCTGTCTGTCTGTCTGTCTGTGTGTCTGTCTGTCTGTCTGTCTGTGTGGCTGCCTCTATATCGGCTGCACACAAAAGCAACGCAAAGCAGGCGGGCAGGCGAGCAGAAAACCTTCGTGGCCAGCCTGGTGCGTTTGCGCCCACGCACACACCCTTACTATACCCAATAAACACATGGATGGATCCTTTCCATGGCACACACATTTCACACTCACGATACAGGCAGAGATAGGCGGAGGTGCACACGGACAGACAGAGAGACAGACAGATATCAAGAAGCGACGGGCAACGGTCTCGCCCACGCCCACACATGGATATGAGCACTTACACATACATACATACATACATACAGGTATATAAACGCGTACCCCGTTGTCTCCCTCCCTCTCAGAAGTACACTGCTGGTCGGTCAGTCAGTGTGTAGCTATGTGTATGTGTATGTCTGTGTTCATCTAGCCTCTACAGGCAAACCGTGTGCCGAGACACCGGCCGCGCACCGCCAATGCGTTGAACCGCGACGCCCCCAGATCGTTGATGCCACGACCGTAGAGCCGACCACTGACACAAACAAAGAAGGCACATACACACACACACACACAAGGTGTGGCAAAGCGGCGTGGAGAGAAGAGGGCTACTGGTGGGTGGGCGAGAGCTGACTGACCTGTTGAAGAAGATGTTGCCTCTCCCTGGGTTGCCGAATCTTGTGGGTGCCAGCCGCCTGCGGCTGCCGTCGGTGCCGTTGACATCGCCGTTGGTGGCGTTGGCCTGCACGATGCGGCTCTCGTCGTCAGGCACACCGTCGCCATCCTCATCCCTGACAGGCAGGCAGGCAGGCATCACACACACACAACAGACCGGCCGGTGGATGGATGGATGGGTCTTTTGGTAGACAAGGCTTACCAGACGAGTCGTTTGGTGTCGAAGGTGTAGTTAGGCCCCTCGAAGAGGGTCACGGGCTGCGTATCATTGTCACCGGCGAGGATCAGGTTGGCGCCCTCGGACATGATTTGCAGCTTAGATCCCGTCAGGAACTTCACCTTCGGGTTCGTTCGAAGGAAGAAGGAATACACAGACAGACAGACAGACAGACAGATTGTGGATTCGATTCGCTGGACGCCTTTTGTTCGCTTCTACTCACCTCCACAAGGTCTGTCGCCTTGTTCCGGGTAATCTCTGCACACTCACACAGTGACACCACAAAACCCTCATGCAGAAGATGCCGACCTCCCTCCCTCCCTCCCTCCGCCCTGTCCCCTGTCCCCTCACCCACCGGATATTCTGAAGTACTTCTCGACGGTTTGTCCCTCGCCCGCAGTGTAGTTAAGGTACAGGCTCTCCACCTTGTACTGCATGCAGCCACCCACAAGAGACAGACAGACAGACAGACAGACAGCCGAGAGGATGATCGGGCTGGCGTGGCATCCATCATTTGAAGCGTGTGCCATCATTCACCCCACGCACTCCTCACCAGGTCTTCCAGGTCCTCTGTGAGAAAATCGAACATGTCCACGCCGTCGAATGTCTGCTTGGTGAGGACGGTGTTGCGGGGCCTTCTCTTGGTGCCCAGGTCGGCAGTGTTCTTGTCGATACGGAAGTCCTCTGATACTTCGTTGGCGCCGTACGCAACCGCAAAGAAGATCACTGAGGAGCATATGGGATGGGAACAGATCGACGGCAGATGTTTGTTTTACTCTTGTGTGGGCTGGGCTGTGTCTGTGGCGTGCTCAGGTGTGGGTGGATGGGCGGCTGCATACCGATTGTGATGAGGTACATGACGCACATGGCAGCGATGAGCCACCTGAGGCCTTTGCTCTTCCGCTGCTCAGACTCGATGTGCTGCGCAGCTCGAATGACCTCAGCCACATCGAACTTCCCTGCATATACAGCACACACATTCCCCTGCGTCACGTCACACAGCCATCGTCCTCATCGTCCTCACCGTTTCCATCGGTGTCCCAGGCACGTAAGATCTGCACGAGTCTGTCCCCGCAAGCAGCGCTTTTGCCAGACAAGGCCTGTACGGCGTCGGTGAAGATGTCCGTGCGTGTGGGAGGCGGGATCTTCTTGCCGGATACGACCACCGACCGCTCATTGGGCGTGTGCGTGCCGGTCGGCGCATTCGTCGCCATTGCGGTTGGGTGAGTGAGTGCGACTTCTTCTCAGGTGACAAGGGGATCTGACGAAAACCGCGCGGAAATCTTTCTCAGCTCGCAGCAGCAGCGGTTTCAGGGAGCACCCTAGGTGGCCTGACGGCCAAGTCCCCTGTCGGTCTGTCCAACATGAAACAGGCACCCTAACATGCAACCCGGACACGCAACACGCAGCACGCAGAGGGCAGATGCAGCAGAGAGGAGGATATGCAATCATCATCATCGCAGCAGCGGTTTCGTGAAGCACCCTAGGAGCCCAGAAGACAGAACGGCGTTCGCAAGGGGCTCTCGAAGTGCAGCTTGTCTTTCTGCAGTGCCATCGTCGTCTGTGATCCTGCGATTGCAAATTTCCGAGCTCCAGTCAGACTCGCCTACAAGATGGCGTCATCACTCAACAGCATCCTGCAATCCTCTGTCCAGACCGCCCAGCAGGCCTCCTCCTCCCTCAGCGAGGCCCTCTCCCGTTCGGCAGCGTCCTCATCAGCCGACGGCATGAGCCAGGTCAAGAGCGTCGTGGATGGCATCGCAGACAAGATCGGCCGACACAGAGGCACGCTCTTCGACGACAACGCACTTGAAGCGGTGACGGGGGACATGTACGTGAACGTTGGAGGGCGCACGGTGGTCATTGGCGCCGACGCATTGAAGATGGACGGCATCCGCGACACCTACTGCTCCATCCTGCTGCTCCGGTACGTCCACATAATGGTGTGGAGAGAGGCTCATCGTTTTCTATGTCACTACTTGTTATGTTTGCAGCCACACCGACGCCCTCCCCCGGATCATTCAGGCCCAGCAGACGACACCCGACGGCCGCCCGCTGCCGTTCCTGGACGCCAGTCCGTCGTTCGGTTTGTGGTTGGAGGACCGCGCCGCCATGGCGCAAGGCGACGGGCGGTTCGTGACCGACCTGACGGGTGACGAGAGTGAGGATGTGTCCATCCGGTTCTACCACGAGGCACTGATCGACAACAAGCTGGTGCTTGACGATGATGAGGAGATGGAGACCGAGGCGGCGGGGGAGGATGCGGGGGAGGGGGTGGAGGAGCGGCAGTTCCTCCGGTGGGCGAGGGATGCGGGCATGGAGAGCACGGCCGATGCATTTAGGAGCGCCCTGAAGAAGACGCAGCGCATCGCGGCGGCCGTCACCAAGTTGTACGAGACGATAGGGGGCTACCTCACGACGGGTGGGACGGGGGAGGTCATGTGTGTGAGGGTGCGGTCCCACCTGTGTGCGACGGTCGAGGCCACACTGACGCAGCCCAACATTCACCGGGCACTGCACCATCGATTCAACACCACGTACGAGAACAACGGAGGAGAGGGAGGCAGGCAACAAATGAGGGAGGGGCAATTCCGTCCATTTGGTGTATTGTATTGTGTTGTGTGCCGTGTGTGTCTCCTGCAGGTGGGTAGGCGACGTGACTGAGACCTCGCCATCGCATTTCCAGAGCGCCATCGACTTCGCCCGCCGCCAGCGACTGTCCGCGCCCAGCACCGTCATCGACCCCCCACACGCGCCCCGCCCCCTCAACCGATCGCTCAAGTTCGTCGTCGAGCGCTGCGGCATGACGCTGGAGCCCATGCTCAAGCTGGGCGCCTCCCTCATGGCCAACCCCTCCAGCCTGGCATCCGCATCGCAGCTCATGGATGTGGTCCGCATGGTCGACAGCAAAAAGGTGGCCAGTGTGAGAGTTCTGTACAGGTGCGTGAGTGAGATGGGTCATGCAGCGAGAGAGAAGGGGAAAGTGGGCAGCAGGTGGAGTGGTCACACTGATGCGTGTTGTGTGCCTGTGTCTGATGCAGAGGTGGAGAGCACGGTTGGGCGTTGAGCAAGCTGCTCGAGTGTGTGGGTGACGCCAAGGGCCTCGCGTTCATCATTCGCAAGGACGAGTACCTCTTCGGCTGCCATGTCGATGGCGGTCTGACGCCCCCGGCCGACTCCACGACGGTCAACACCTACGAATGCCCCGTATTCTTCTTCTCACTCGAAGGTGGGTCCATCCATCCATCCAGAAACAGCCACACGGCCAAAGCTTCACAGCACCGATAGCATCGCGTGTGTGCGCGTATGTGTGTGTAGGTCATTTTGATGAGGGCTGCACCAAGATTCCCATCGCCGCCAACCGCCACCGTGTGTGGGTGGCGGGCACTGACGCGTTTGACACGGCTAACATGGGCAAGGCCAAGCTGGTAGGAGAAGATCTTACACGATGGATGCCGTCAATGAATTCGCCATGTGTCAAGCAGGTGATCGGCAAGGCGCTCCACCAGAGCTACCGACTTACCAACGGGTACCTCCGCTTCGCACACACGATGGCCAATGCGGGCGACGGCGCGGATGAGTCGACGGACCTCCGCAGCTGCCTGCAGGGCATCGCACACTACGACGTAGGCAGCTCAACAAGGAAGGAGGCAAGGAGGCCACCACACAGGGTATTTATTGGCATGGTGTGTGTATGGGTGTCTGTCTGTCTGTCAGGTGCCGGATGGGTACGAGGGTGCTGTGTCTGACACGTTTGACGGCGACGCGGTGCTGGGAGGCAGCTACCACTTCCAGATTGACGACGTGGAGGTGCTGCACACCGAGTACGAGCAATGATAAATAACATCGACGAGAGAAGGAGAAGACAGTAGCCATGAGTAGCAGCGACTCACATGTGTGCATTGCATTGTATTGTGTTGTATTGCGTTGTGTGGGTGCGTGGACGTGCTTGAGAAGGAGCCCGCCCGCGTCTTGTGGCTCGAGTTGCGATACATGCATGTGTACATAGGATTTTGCGAGCGATGTTACGGTGCTGCCAGGATGCGTTGTTTCTTGACGAGTCTGGTCGTGACACTCACACCTGGCACGCACTAGTGTGGGCGCAACGTATCGATGGACGGCAACCAACCGAGCCGCCCATGTCATGAATGTGCGTCGACATCTTGTGCAGCTCGACCAAGTGCACTCGATGCTGATAAGCATTCACGGCGGCTTCGCACATTCAGTCGGGCGTGCTTAGTACATGCCTTGCGTGACTGTCTCTGTGTGTGTGAATTGCTGCTTGTCTGTCTGCAAAGCCACAGTTGGTATAAGCGACCCCGCAAAGCCACACCACACCACGCCATTGATGGGCTGCCCCTCGGCAGCTTTCACACACATGACCTCATCAACCATCCCGTCATCCCCTCATTCGAAATGTCCACTCACACGCCTCGGACGAACCCATCGCATCGCCATGAGCAGGCAGAAACGACCCCTGCATCAACACCCACACACCCACACCCACCCACACACACACACACACAATCCAACATACACACAGGCAGATATTTCCTCCCCCACCCAGCTCACCTGCAGGTGGTCCCCCCTCTCGCCATTGCAACCCAGCAAACACCGCACGTCGAACAGCGGTGGCGGCATCGGCCGGTTGACCGCGACTATCTTGCCCACACGTGACGCGCTGCTGCCCCGTCTCGGATACAAGTGTAACGCCTTGATGGGGGGAGGACAAAATGGGGCAGCAAAGACGGGCCGGGAGACCTGGTGAGGGACACACACGCACATTCGCAGCTAGGCTTGGGTGTGTCTCCTTTGTTGTCTACCTCTTGCTGCCGATGGTGCGGTGACGACACACTGGAGGTCCGTGAGCTGTCTTCATGCTGCAGCAACAAGACACACACATTGCTTTTCGCTTTCTCGTGTCGCTTTCTTTCTTCCAGTCGTACCGAATTGTGTGGCTGTTCGTGTGTCTCGACGGCTCTCCCTTCGTCCCTTGACGATTCACGAGACACAGGCGACATCAGTGTGGGATGCCCGAAGACAGGCGAGTGGACAGAGTCAGCGGGGCTGACGCGTCGGTCTTCCCAATACTCCGGCTGCTCCTCATCGTTGTGCTGCCTCATTAAGGCCCAAAGATCCTCCATCCCTCCTCTCGCGGCAGCTGTATCGGTCTGGTGTCCAGGCCTTTCCCTCCTCCTGGCCTCCTCCATCCTCTGCATCGACCGCAGGTCGTCCATGTCCCTTCTCAACGCGTGCAGCTCCTCCAGAATGCAATCGGCCGCCCATATCTTCTCTTTCCTCTCCTCATCTGCGATCGAGTCCTCAAGCGCGGAAGTCGCCATGCGGACCAGATCGCCATAATTTTCCTCCTTGTGTCTCTCAATGTTCCTCGGCTGTGGTGTCTCGTGCCGTCTGCTGGGCGGGAGTGGGGGGCTCAGTCGGCATGGGCTCGACGGAGACATTGGCGAGAGACATGGAGGGGGAGAGGGAGCCGGCGGCATCTCGGGGGACGGCTTGGGCTTCAGAAGCGCTTGGGCCGATGGACTGACATCCGTGTGCTGCATGGGCTGAGTGCGGACATCTGCATGGGCATTGAGAGCGGGAGCTTCCTGTTCTCGCCACACTGGGGAAGGCTCGCATGCCGGCTCGAGCGCTCGCATCTCTCTCGATGGTTTGCCCTCCATCATTTCAACGATGCGGCTCTTCTTAAGAGGGCGGCTGTCTGGCGAAGATGAGACTTGGAGAAGCTGTGCGCCGATCTTGGCCTTGATGAGGCGCTCATTCTGCGAGAGGAGGGAGTGGATGTGGGCCTTGAGGTCCACGTCGAGCCTCTCGAGGGCGTTTGGGTCGTCAAAACCCAAGGACGACAGCTGGCGGTGAATTTCATTCTGGCCAAAAGACAGCAAAGTGCGGATGTAGAAACGCACACATAAAGGGCAGAGACCTATGCCATTGATCTCACCAGTGCGTCCCATTTGACGTCAGCCTCGTTTCCGGCTAGCAGCCCCTGCTCGAGTCTCTTCATCAGATCTCTCACCACGATTTGAACTTGCCCCAGCGCTTCCCGGTATCGGGAAGATTCCACCAGCTGTTTGGCGACTTCAGCCTCTTTCTCGGCCAGCCGCACCTCCCACAGCATCGATGACGTCCTTTCGTCCTGCGAGCTCTCTTCTGAACTGTCTCTTCGAGCCGGCTCGTCCACTTCGGTTTGTGTCTCTGTGCTTCGCCTCTCCCCCAGCAAGAACATAAGTCGATCCTTCTCATCAGGGCCCAGAGCGACGTCTCGAGTGACCTTCCGCCTTAGAACCGGCGACTCAAAGGAAGGAGTGGTCGCATGGATCTGAGTCGGTATTGGTGCTGGTGTTGGTGCTGGGGACATCTGCCGTCTCGAGGGCAGCACGAGCGACGATATCTTGGAGAGACAGCTGTTCTGATCCGTCAGGGAAAGAGACAACGAATGGTTGCTGGGGGATGGAGTGACCCGCCGATTCCGGTCCAGCGTCGACCTGAAGTCTTGTGCGAGCTGCTGCAGATGGCCAAACACCTTCTCCTTTCTCTGCATGAGCTCCTTCAGGACACTGTCGTCCTTTCCCGGGCCCTCACCCAGCCCCAGCTGCCTCTCAGGCCTCACAGGGACGGCACAGGCTGCTGCCGAGGGCTGAGCCATCCTCCATGGACTCATGAGCACTTTGTTCGGCACCACTGCGCCTGCGGCATTGGGGGAGGGGAAGCCAGGCGGCGAAGAGGGCTGCTGGTGGGACACTCTGAATTGCCCCACCGGCGCCTGTGGGGCAAAGGACGGGGTGGCCGTTGCGTGCGCGGGGACAGCAGCAGCCGGGCATCCAGTGGCTGGAGGAGGGAGGGGGAGGGCCACAGGGGCAGAGGCACGAGACGGTGCGGCCGCTGCGATGGGCGGTCGGACAGGCGATGAATGAGCAAACGGTGGACTGCTGATATGCGGATGCCGCTGCAAATCGCCAGGAGGATGGAAAGACGGCTGTGAGACGTAGATGTGGAGGGGCGGGACGCCCGGCGTCCCCCCCTTGGGCCGCATCGGTGCATGATTGATCCCCTGCTGTCTCAGCCGAGATCTGAAGGACTGGCCCCTGCTCGATGAACAGGACTCAGTGGCATCCGTGACAGGGGAGTCCTCGGCCTCCATTGCCGCCTGGCCGCTGCAGCTGCGAGAGCTTGGCCGGGAAGAACGACGAGAGAACCGCATTGCAAACGAGAACGACGGGAAAAAGACAACTTTGAAGAAGCTGGTCGCATGTGGGCACCTGTGGGCACCAGTGGGCCTCTGCATGCAGGTGCAGCCTGAGACGCGCTGGTGTCTTAAAGCTTTCTCCGGATACATGCAGAAGTCAATCTACGAGGGCTCACCGTTTTTGCAATGGACTCCAGGGCCATCGTGCATCGATGATGACGAAAAAACCCAGCCCCCTGCTGTAAGATGCGCAGCATTTCAGGGTGTTCAGGTGCTGCATCCTGTCTCCAGATGCAGCAGTCAAAACGTCTGTTTCATCACATCACATCACATCACTTACGCGTACACTCGCATGAACCAGACGAAGTAAGAAAACGTCTGTCAACCACATGAAGGAAGCATCAGCTGTACCAAGACAGACAGAAAGACAGACAGACAGACAGACACACGGACTACACACCCCCTCAAGCAGGATGAGATGAACGCACGATTGTACACAAGACGGATACGCTTCCGACAAACCGACCAATAGAAACCGACTGCTCGCATAGTGGCATGATGGCGACAGCAGCACAGCAGAGCTCACAGCACAGCAAGCCGATGACTCTCCCTGTACAAGGCTTGCTCCGCCCAGGGCCATCACTCACAGGCTCTGTATGAGACTGACGGTCGTGCCGACCATCAGGATGAAATTCAGAATGCCAGTGAGGATCATTGTTATCTGAATGACACACACACGGGCAAACACAAATACCACACCACACCACAGCACACCATCCAGAAGGAAATGAGTGCATGTGTCTGCCTCAGAGAGCTCACCTTAATGATCAGCGGTATTGCATCTTTGTCTTTCTCCTTCCCTCCCCCCTCCTTTGCCCGAAACTCCCCCGCACCCTCATCGCGCCTGTCGTCAGACCCACTCACTCGCAGGTTGTCCATCGCATCGCCAGCCGCCTCTTCTGCACACTCCGATGGCCGCAGAGAGTCCTCACCCATCATCCGATTCGGGCACACCGCTTCAGAGCCGGCATCATCAGCTGCATGACCACTGAGGAAGCGCGTCATGATGATAGCAATGACCAACGGCGAGAAGGAGGCCTTCATCGTCTGTTTGACGAGAGGTTATGCTGCAGCATCGACACTGACGGCAGAAACATGGAGTCTGGGGAGAGAAGCACAAGCGCAGGCGGAAGAACGGACCGATCGTTGTCTAAGCTCGCAGTGGAAGAGAGTGCGAAGCCAATATGGGCAACAAATGCACTGGAGGTAAGTGCGAGAGGCCAGAGCGGCCGACAATGGATCAGATCTGGCCATTTTCGTTTTGCTTGGTTTCCTTTGCTGCGTGCAGTTGCAGCAACTGATCAGGACGGAGGTGCAGCGGCAATGGAGGGTCAGGCTGAGTCGGCGACTCAAGACTTCAGCGTGCATGCTATCTTCTCGAAGCTGGGAGATCCCGTGACCTCTATCAGCGACGCCATCATCGAGCTGCGTGCCCAGATCCGCCAGGCTGACGACGATGCCCTGCATGAGAGGCAGAGGCACGGCGCATTGGACCCGCCTGCGACCTCCGAGGCGACAAACGACGTGCTGCTGCTGAATGTGGGCGGCCATCTGATGAGCGTGTCGCGGCGGCACATGACGCAGGGGGATGGCGTGGAGGGGACTCCCCTGGCGGCGCCCTTGTCGGGGAGCTGGGACAGCCGGCTGGTCAAGGACGATGCGCAGCGGGTGTTCCTTGACATGGACCCGGAGGCCTTCAAGACCATCCACAAGGCCATACTCGATGCCGAAACCATTCGCAGTGCGGGCAAGGCGGCGTCGGTCGACCACCTGCTCGACGACGCGGCCAAGCGGGACTACACCGGAACTCCTGACTTTTGGGTCAGGTGGATGATGTCGACGCTCGATAAGACGGCCGCTGAGGCCTCCAGCAGTGCCGTGCAAGAGCTGCAGGTGACGGCCACACACAGCGGCGCCGAGACGGTCGATGCCGTCATGAAGGGGGTCCTCGCTGAGAAGGCCCGGCTGGAGGAGCAGCTGCGGGACGCCCAGAGACGGCGCGCAAAGATTGATGAAGAAATCCGGGTGGGTAGAAATGGTCATCTGATGCACTCACTGTGTTAGCTGACTGTGTGTGTGCGTGTGTGCGCGTCAGGCTGTCACGCCTTTCCTGCTGCCCATGAGTGGAGGCGATGCTGTTCGTTCAGTGGAGGTGTGTGGCCAGGTCATCTCCACCGTGCAGTCCACCCTTGACGAGATGGGCGACATCGCCCTCAGCCATCGCTTCGATCTGTAAGCACGATACACACACATCCACATGCACACACATGCACACACGTAGTCGTGTCCGTCCATCGATGCATACACACACCAAGTGGTCCTCACTTGCAGTGGAGGTGGTGCAGCCCGACCACATCGGCCGCATGGTCGACTTCTATCGCCGCAAGCGGCTCGGCGCGTCTGCGGCCTGCATGGCTGCTGCCCTCAAGATGGCCGACGCCCGAGAGCAGGAGGCCTTCAACATCAATGCGGCCATGTACGGTGTTGGTGTCAAAGAAGAGGACGCCCCGACAGCCATCATCGAAACCACACCCTCAGAAGAGGTAGGCACAGACACATGCCCCGTGACGTAGTCGACGGGTCTATCCAAGCGTGTGTGGCGTCTTTACTTGTGCAATGCAGCAACTCATACGCCGCAGGAGAAATGACGAGATTTCGTTTATCAAGGAATACGACACGACATACGCCGTACGAACACATCCATCAACACACTCTAGCGTGGCGTGTGTGTGCGTTTACCGTGTGTGTGCAGGAGTGCTACTATTTGGTCGACAACCAGTGGATTGACACCTGAAAGACATTCGTCAGAAGGAGGTCGGTACACGCCCTCACACTAGGCCGACCGACACGTATATCTGTGTGAATGTGTGCAGGGGCCCCCTGCCTGGCCGGATCACCAATGAGGTGTTCTTCGACGGACAGGTAGGAGCACTCACACACAGATACGCGAGCAGACGAAGCTCATCAGTGCACATGTCCTCCCTCCTTACAGGACAGTCTGCGCAGTGGCCTCGTGTGTTCGACAGACTATCGATACCGACACAGGCATTCAGACGTATCAGTGTACCATCTATATGTGTGCAGCGGTGTCAACTCCTCCATTTGGCGCTTCTGGGTGACGCGATACGGGTACGTCACGCCACGTGCATATCCAATACACGCCACGCCCTGATGTGCATCCCCTGCCTATATGCACAGGGGCGGGCCGATCGTCAAGAGGGTGCGGCTGCATATCTACGGTGAGTGAGGACAGCACACACACGGGCACCGAGACCAACACGCACACATACACACACACTAAATGTGTGCATTTGCAGATCCGCCCGTCCCGGCCGTGCCTGAGGACTCTATGCCTCCCGACCACCTAGCCGGTACACTTGTCAGAGATGGAAAGGCACATTTGCATTGTTTCTCTTTGCAGGCTACACCGACCTTGCCCAGGTGTGGCGCCTTAGGAGCAAATGTCCCACAGGAAGAGACACAGCGGCTTCATGAACGTGTGTGACTCGTGCCTTGCCGCCATTGCCGCCAAGCTCTGCCATGTGCAGCGCATGAAGCCACACAGCCCCAATAGCGGTCTGGGTGCTGCTTGGTGGGAGTGGTGGTTTCGATGGTTGGCGTGTGTGTGAGTGGTGTGACGAGTGCGAGGATCTGCTGAGCCTGGCGACTGTGCGTGTGTGATGGATGGACCATTCATTGATGGGCTGATCAAAAACCAAACACGAAATGCGATGTATCCAATCACCCGCCTGACAAAACACTCTTCCTCTGCGTTTGCCCCATTAGATGTGCAGCGAGCCAATAGGATTGCCCAGAGATCGACAGGGACAATCCCTTTTGTATCCATGCGTCTCCGACAGACAGACAGGCATGACTCGAGCACGGGGCATGCACTGGACGCACCAAATAATGGCTCTCAATCACACGCCTCTCCTGCACAAAAGGAGGCAATGAAGACAATGAGTCATCCTCCCCTTCCCTCCTTCGCTTCCCCACCTGCGCCTGCGCAGGCTCAGGGACGTGCCATCAAAGGTGAATGTGTAAGGCGTCTCGTCGAAGTCGTCTGACAGATGGTGCCGCGCAAAATAGTCACGCACATCTCCACGGAGGCTGAAGAAGCGGACGTACGTCTCTCGATGGCCACCGAGGCGGGTGGACGCCGTGAGCATTGCCAGGAGGTTCTTGCTGACGGTCTCGATGAAGGCCCGACGCTCGTTGTCTCAGGCGCCCGGTGGAAACGTATCTGAGCGGCGCACATCCACACACATGCACAGGACCCTCTCCATAGCCACGTATCTGTACGTACCGGTAATCCACAGCTCCAGGCATCTGATCGGGGACAGTTCGACAGCATGCGTCTCCCATAAGGATCCCACGTCCTCGCCGCCCAGCGACAATGCATAGTGGACGTCCAGTGCCGTCTCACTGCCCTCGTTCAGCCGGGCTGCTTGTAGTGCCTTGAGGAACTCGACAGCCAATTCCCTGGGAGCCGCATCTTCCCCTTCCTCCCCAGACACGCGGATGTAGGTCTTGCCGATTGCCGTCGCCACGGACACCGCCCGGCGCATCGTGTAGCGCGTCAGCGAATAGGCAGCTAGGTGGAAGCAGTCGGCTCGGGGGAAGGTCGATCGTGTCATGGCGGTAGCGGCCGGCTGGTGTGGTTCGGGTCGGCCCTGATAGGTGACGCGGGGGACGATGCGGGCGAGCTCCTCCACGTGGCGCTCCAGGAACGGGGACTTAGTCCGCGCCCACGAGAGCAGCTCGACCGATGGGTAGATGCGGTGGCTGCCAACGGTGAAGACTCGAATGCCAGGCGTATGCCTGCACACACACACACACACACACACACCAGGGACGCCTGATCCCTCACTCTCGTGGGAGTGTGTCGATCGATCGCACCAAGAGCGGTCCATGCGTACAGCAGCGACTTCGACGGGCATGTTGCGGACCTCCGTGAGGGCCGGCAGGTGGACGGGAAGGATGCGGGGAGGGACACCACCATCAGTCTTGGGAGGGAGGGGCTGTGAAGAGGGGGCCGAGCATGGCACATTGTAGTCGTCCTCATTCTCCCACTCCTGCGGCCCTCCCATGTCCACCGCCTCGAACTCCAGCACCCGCAGCGACCCATCGCAAGCTGCCACTGACGCCGCTTGAGAGCTGCTGCTGCTGCTGCTGCTGCTGCCGGTCGCCTCCATCTCGCCCTTGCCCTTCTTGTCTGCCTTGTTCTTCACGGCGACGGCCCGCTGCCGCCCGTGTGCATGCCCCTCTAGGATCGCCACCCACATGCCCATACACCACATTGGTGCATTGCTGCGCTCCCGCCGCGAAACCGCTGGCTTTGGGTAGCGGATGACGATCTTCTCGAGAGTCCTGGCAGCCATGCCCCACTGGTATGCCGCCTCGAGAGAAACCGCTTCCCACATACGGCGGGTGTTTCTGTGGGCGCAGTCGATGACCAGACACCGGGCCTTGGCAGGGGTGGGCGTGAGGAAGAGCGAGGGGCCGAGGGAGGCTTGCAGCAGAAGAAGTGGCCGGCCGCAGGCGTGCTCGAGGTGCGGATAGTGCCGTTTGACGGCCGCAGACACACGAGGAGGAGGCTTCGCCTGAGTGAACACAGACAGAGCACTGTGTCATTTAGGGGCATTTCAGGAACGTCATTGTGTGTTGTACCTTTCGTTTCGGCTCAGGACTAACTGATTCCTCGGCAGACTGAGTCGATGCGGCCCTCTGCTGGGCTTTTGTCAACAGGAAGCCACGCTTCATCTGACAACACACAACACAACACAAGACAACACAACACACAAAGCAACAGATGATTGCTACTGATGCTTCATTGAATGATCATGCTGCTGCTTCTTCTCCTGGGCAGATCACCCTCTCGTTTGCTGCTCGTTGCCTCACCTGGAGAGCGATGACCCGAAGATTCGAGCAGATACGCGAAAAGCAGGAGGTTGCCGGTGCTGCGAGAGGTCCACCCTGCTTCGTCGTTTGTCTTTCTTGCTATGCTTTCCTGGCCGAGAGCTCGCAGAATCCCTCGCCGTTCCGCCGCCGTTTTTCACGATGGGTAGGCCGGGTGGTAGATATCCCTATTGACGCTCAAGCATGGCTCGCAAGCGGCAGATCTGGCGGCCAGTCGCCCGGCAGCCAGGTACTGAGGGCCATTGATGGTGCATTCTTCGGCTGTTGCTGATGCATCTCATTTCTGCAGGTAGTGGTGGCCACGCTGAAGGCCACGCTGAAGCCAATTCACCGTCTGCTGATGGCGATGATGCCCCTGGTGGCGGTGCGGCTGATAATGAGGCTGTTGCGGCAGTCAAGGTAATGATCACAAGCAACATCATCCAATGGTTGCACGGGTGTGCGACCTCTTCTGTTTGCTGTTGGTTTGATGCTGAACGACAGGCCATTCGGATGCAGGGCTGGTCGGGCATCCAAATGGTAAGAATGCATTGACAAGAGATGGCTGCATTGAATTCCATTCCTTTGCATCTTTTATCCTTGTGTGCAGCCTCGGGAGCTGCACATCGGTGTGTATGCGTTGGTGAATCCCGTGTGGTGCCTCAAGCCGCGCCTGCCCTCCCCCCTCAGCGGAGCCGTCCTGCAGCACCACACCGAGCTCGTCATCGACTGCAGCAACTCACAACGGCGGAGTTTCTGGCAGGACATGACGTCAAAGACGGCATACGAGCTCGGGAAACAGATGATCAACCTCAAGTGTCTCATCCATCGCTCTCCGGCCACACCTGCCGGAATAGATGGCTTAGCAGATGGTTGGCATTATTTCGCAACAGGATGGTGCTTTGGCAACGTCATTGCGATGGTGGTGGGTCATGCGTTGGGACGGCAGGCAGCGCGCGACAGGGAGGGGCCGGGAAACACGTCGGCCGAGGGCTCGCTCAAGTCACTGAGGGCTCGCTCAAGTCACTGAGCTTCGAGTCGGTGGTGTTTTCAGACCTCGCACTTCCCCAGGCTGAACAGCTGACCACCATCCACTCTGCCCCTCCTGCTGCCGCTCCTTCCCAGTCCATCAGCCTGCCGGCCCCCACAGAGGTCAATGGCGTCATCAGCAACTTCTCCGTGAGTGATGGGCGGGGATGGACAACACCGGCTTTCGAGCGGGTGTCTGCACCATGCACGGTCTCTGAGGTCGCGGAGATCCGACCGTTGATCGTCACATCGACGTCCCTGGTCGATCAACGGTGAGTCCACAACGATGAGTGAGGGCTCGCTCAAGTCACTGACCTTCGAGCCGGTAGTGCTTCCAGACAGCGGATTTCCGGAGATCACTCAGCTGGCCACCATCAATTCTACCCCTCCTGCTGCCGCCCTTCCTCAGTCCATCAGCTTCCCGACCCTTACACACGTCAAAGGGGTCAGACGTGGCCACTTCGTGATCGAGGGGCGCGGATGGACAATGCCGGCTGTCGAGCGGCTTTCTCTGTCTGTACCAGATTCGCCCACTGAGATCGTAGACATCAGGCCATTCGTCACCACCACGAGATCCCTCGTCGATCTGGATGGGGGCCTGCCGGCGCCATCGCAGCTGGCTGAGTTGCTAGATTGCATCCCTGTGGGGCAGCGGGGGAGCCCGGGCCCTCTCGCCAGGCTTCGAAAGATTACCGGCATCAAACTCCATACGATGGAGTCGAGTGATGCCTGCAGAGACGGCCTCCGGGACCTGCAGGCAAGGACATAAGAGGAAGAGACACAGACCGGCGGGCGGCGAGGCCATGACATAGACATCTTCTCGCTTCGATTGTCCTTTTGCTTGCAGAAGTGTTTGGTGGATCGCGGCTGTTCAAAGTCTCTCGACGCCCTGTCCGTATCGCTTCATCGCAACGACTGCCATTCGCTGTTCCTCAACGATTCAAGGCCCTCGCCTCATTCATCGACGCGACCTGCTCGCCATCGGCCAAGGTCACCTTCTCTGTTCTTTCCTATGGCGCGGAGATGCGAGACATCCCCCTCGCGCATCTGCTGGCCAACACCCAAGTCGACCTCGGCAAGCTGCCCGCCTGCAGCCTTCCACTGCTCGATGCGTTGTTGAGTGGGTACAAGGTTCGCCTCGCCGCCTCACATGGCCACATCGTCTGCCCGACTTTCCACACTATGGGCCCAGGAGTGAGAGGCTGCAGCATATCCATTGACTGTGCGGACGGTGTGCCTTCGCCAGCTGATGGCATCGCACATGAGCCTTCCGAGCTCAAAGCAGTCAGCCAAATTAGACTGGAGCCGGTGCAAAGTTTGGTGGTGAAGAACCGTATCGGCCTGGGGGTGGCGAAGATGATGCTTGGAGGTCGGAGACAGCAGCTGCTACTACTAGATAGCTTGACCATGTGCGGGACCGAGACAGAGATGCGTCAGCTTGTCATTGACGCTGGCCGTGGTGCAATTAATGAAGTGTCTCTGGGCTTCGTGTGTGAGGGTCGCCACGAGTTCATCAAAGCTGAGGACGAGAGGGAGGGAATCACACCCGGCGATTATAGACACCAGCTCCCCCGGATCAAGAGCTTAGTCATGTACCTCGACGGTAAGTGCGAAGGGGCCCGAAATGGATCCTGCACCCACGCATTGCTCTGAGGACGAGAACTATATCGGGTGTATCGCTTATTTCAGTGCCGTCTGCCGATGTCGTCAACCCAGGCGTCTTCATTTTGTCGAGCATCTGGTCGGTTCTCGAGATTGAGTCCATCTCGCAGCTGACGGTGGTCCTGCGAGAGCACTTCCATCTGGATGCCCTCAAAAACGCTTTACAGCGCCGCTTTGGGAGCCAGCAGATCCGCATCACCGTCATGCATGGGCAGCTGCGTTTCGTCTTGGCGGCTGATCGCATTGGAGCCGTAAGGGAGCAGATCTCAAAGTTCCTACTTGCACATTCTTCCTTGCATTGTGTCTCTGTTCATCAGTTACGCAAGGCAGCGTTTGCCCACTCATCAGTCGATGATATGCTCAACACAGAAGGCGCGCACAAGAAACTGACAGTCCGCCAGCTCTCTTTGATGTTCGAGCGCTACTTCCCCTCTCTGCCTCCCAATGTCTCAGCCGAGGCGCTAACTAGCGACTTTGCAGGCCGCATGCGTGCTGCGGCGCCTATGACTGTGGTCGACCCCCCCTATGCGCCTCGACGGCTCAAGGCACCACTCATGGCGGCCATGGAGAGACACGGCGTGGCGATGGAGCCCATGCTGCGGCTGCATGGCGATGGGCCGTGCCTCCCCAGTCCCTCTGTGATCGCATCCCCCGCTCAGCTGATGGCCATACTGCAGACGACGGGCAAACAGACCACAGGCATCGAGCTGCTCTACAAGTAAGAGCCGTCGATCACCTCTGCGTATGGTTGTCTTCTCTTGTCTGTTCTCCTCTCCTTGGTGTGTTTTACTACAGGGCCACTGTGCACGGATTTGCCTATACCAACATGCTCGATCGTGTGGGTGATGCAAGCTGCTTGCTGTTCCTCGTGCGGGCCAATGGAGACATGGACGGGTGCCTCATCACCAGCAGCCTGCAGCCTCCTCGCAACCCAGAAAGAGGCCGTCGCCACACCTTCAAGAGCTACGACGCGGACGCCCTCGTCTTCACTGCCACAGGGCCCTCGCCGCTTACTTTTCAATTCCCCTTCCTCAAAGCGCAGTGTGTGACTCTCTCTCGAGGGTACAACGAGCTCCACAGCACGTGTGCCAAGCTCATGGTTGGCCGCTCTCACACATTGAACACGATTGCACGCGAGTGGCTGGGGCTGTGGGCGCCAGACACCTTGAGTTGTTCGGCATCAGAGGGATGTGTGGTGCGAGTGAGATGGGAGACGGTGAGCCTGACTGCATGGGATCAGCATAAGTTGAGGGCGTTTCTCGCCGATGAGATCGAAGTGTTCCAGCTGCTGCAGTGAGTGAGACAGGGGCGTGGGGCTCAGTGAGACGAGTTGTGACCTTTTTCTCCAATGAGCCTGGATCTATGAAGAGACTGCTTCGAGGAAGGCAACGAAACAGCATGCCAGTCTCCAAGCCAGTCTCAGAAATGTCCAGACGAGTTGGGTAAAGAAATATTGGGCTTTCGGGACGACATTCCGTGAAACCGCTGCCCAGAGCAAAAGGAAAGAAGGGTGGGTGCGCCAGTCCCACCCGCGCCAGATCTGAAGATGCCCTGTTCGCCCTCCAATCTAGGGTCACTGTCAAGACGAGCTGCCGCTCTCTGCAGCAGCTCTCCTCTCCCTCGCCCCTTCCCGCCTTTCATCACGCAGCGACGGTCACTCGCCCTGTCAGCAGGTCAGTCAGCAAACAGACATCCATTCAATTCATGCACCAAGCTGATGAGATCTCTCTTTGCATCTCACTCACTCACTGTATGCAGGTCGCAGAGGCCCACGGCCGGTGCCAGTGGAGATCGAGAGGGTGCGCAACGTGGCGGTGATAGCGCACGTCGACCACGGCAAGACGACGCTGGTCGACCAGCTGCTGCGGCAGTCGGGGCTGAGTGTGGACCAGGAGAGGCTGCTCGACAAGAACGACCTCGAGAGGGAGAGGGGCATCACCATCCTGTCGAAATGCACACGACTCACGTGGAAGGACAAAATCCTCAATGTAAGCCTGGGTGCGTCAGAGAGGGAGGGAGGGAGGGAGGGAGGGAGTTGGTGCTGGTGTTTGTTGCAGATAGTGGACACCCCTGGCCATGCTGATTTCGGAGGAGAGGTTGAGCGGATCTTGTCGATGGTCGACGGCGTGTGCCTCGTGGTGGACATCGTGGAGGGACCCCGCACACAAACGAAATTTGTGCTCTCAAAGGCATTACTGGTACGCACAGATAGGCGCGCAGACGTGCCATGGATGGATGGGCTGTGTGTCTTCGGTCAGAATCCCGAGCTGAAGCCGATTGTCGTTATCAACAAAGTTGACAGGCCATGTGAGTGAGCATCGGCAACTCACCATCGCGCCGCGTCCATTTGTGTGTGGTCTTCCTGCTCTCGACGTGCAGGTGAGCGTCCGCCCGGCGAGATCGAGAACGAGATCTTCGATCTCTTCATGAGCCTCGAGGCCAACGACCACCAGATGGAATATCCCGTCCTTTACGCGTCAGCCAAGAATGGTAGCTACATTAACTAACACCCACGCCACACACGCACCTCGTATGAGGCACACACATGCACGTGCAGGCTGGGTCGAGACTGAGTGGGATAGCATCAAGAATGAGGAGCATCCCCAGGGCGTGCTGCCGCTGTTCGAGGCCATCGTCAGCACCGTCCCGCCCCCCCTCACCAACGCAGAGGCGCAGAAGCTGCACAACGACCCCCCGAGGCAGCTGGTGTCGCTCATCGAGCAGGCAGAGGGGTTCGGGCCAACGGCGACGGGCAAGGTGTACAGCGGCATTTTCATCAACGCCAAGAACGACCTCTATTATCGCACACAGGAAGACAAGGTGAGAAGCGATGTGGGGCATCATATCGGTTTGTTCAGCATTGAACAGGTGTTATGGTTTGCTTGGTCAGCTGTCGGGCAAGTCCAAGCTTCGCGATCTGTCGATTGTGCGCGGGACGACCCGGGAGAAGACGGACGTGGCTGGCGCGGGGGACATTGTGTCGATATCTGTGCTGGGTGCGGTGCCCAAGGCCACCGACTGCATATCCACACAAGAACAATTCGACGTCATTCCGGCAAGGTCAGCGGAGAGAGAGGACGCCACACACGGCACGGACGTGTTCATTGATTAATTCACTCATGCGTGTTTCTGTGGCCTGTCTGTCTGTGTCTGTGTGAATGCATTGCCTGCAGGTTGATCGACCCTCCAGTCATCTGTGTGGAGGTCAGCCCCAATACCTCGCCCCTGGCAGGACAAGACGGCACCTTCGTAAGACATATTTCACATGCACACAATGAATGCACACATACATCCATCCACACACGCTGTGCACCCACTCATCATGCATTTCTTCTTTTCTTCAGAACACGCTGCAGTCGATAGCTCAGCGGTTGAGGAAGGAGGCGTTGGTCAACGTGGCCATCGATGTGGCTGAGGTGGCCGGCGGGGTGAACCTCAAGGGCCGCGGCGAGCTGCAGCTCGGCATCCTTCTCGAAACCATGAGGAGGGAAGGATTCGAGGTCAGTGGCCTCAGCCACCCCCCTCCCTCCCACACACACATGCATTCTGTCTCTCTCTCTCTCTCTCTGTGTGTGTGTGTGTGTGTGTAGATGCAAGTGACGCAGCCGACGGTGGTGTACCAGACGGATGACGAGGGCAGGGTGTTTGAGCCATGGGAGGAGTTCACCATCGAGGCGCCCCTGTCCACCTCGGCCGCCATCATTGAGAAGATGTCCCAGAGGATGGCCGACCTGGTCGACATGAGGGACGTCGGCGACAACTCAAGGATAAAATTCCACTGCTCATCCAGGTGAGGGACTGAGGTGCCTACGTGTCAATCAGTCGGTCGGTTGGGTGTGTGCAGTGCATTCGTTTGCTTGTTGTTCCTTTGTGTCCTGTTGTGTGTCCGTTCCACAGGAACTTCCTGGGTGTCCGGACGTTCCTGCGTGACGTCACCAAGGGGACGGCCGTCGTCTCATCAGGTCGCTGTACGTGTATAAAATCTCTAGATGTGCGGACTCATTCATTGTGTGCTTGTTGCGTGCGTGTAGAATTCCTTGAGTATCGGCCGAAGGCTCCGTCGATCAAGCTCGACCGCAATGGGCTCATCCTCGCCGCTGGATCAGGTCAGTCAGTGGCCACCGAGAGATTTATTGTGCAAACACCTTCGGCCACCGTGTGTGTGTCGATGTGCTGGCTCTGACGTTGTGCTGTGCATGCAGGCACGACGACCGAATTCGCGCTGGTCGACCTGCAGACCAAGGGCACTCTGTTCGTCAGAGATGCAGTCCCGGTGAGTGCGGCGCATGTTTCTCGTCCCCCCTGCCTCCCATGTGCGTGTGTGTGTGATTGTGTGTCAGATCTACATGGGTCAGATCCTGGGTGAGAGTAACAACCCAGACGACGTGGTCATGAACGCCATCAAAGAGCACCCCAAATACAAAGGCAGGGAGAAACAGAAGGTACGTACGAATGCACGCAGGAGCTCCTGCAGGCAGACAAAGGACCAAGACCATTCCCAGACACACACACCAGAGTGTCGGTGGTCTGCGTGGGGCATGATTTGTCTGTGCAGGAGATCGTTGCTGCCTTGACTCCGCCGCGAGACTTCACCATTGAGATGGCGCTGTCCTACATCCAGGACGATGAGATGGTGGAGGTGACGCCCAAGCGGATCGTCATGCGCAAGAAGATCCTCGACGCGCAGCAAAGGAAACAGCTCGAGAGGAAGGCCGCACAGGGCAAGTGACTGACGTGACGCGACACACATGGGGAGAGGTGCGGGGCGTGCAAATGCTGTTAAAGAATGTTGAGAAGACTGCAGGGCGTCTGTCTGTTGATCTTGCATCATTACAAGCGTACATCTTTGATAGTAATGTGGACCGCCGTCACGTTGACTGTGTCCGCCAATCATGCACCCACACACACGGGGAGGCAGCCAGGCAGGCAGGCAGCCAGATGGTCTGCGTTGGTTGGTCTGCACGCAGACCAACGCACATACTCTCACGGGGCAGAGAGATAGCATGAGACGAAGTAGCCAGCCAGCCAACCGGACGTCGTGTGGGAGGGTGCTGCGTCGTGTGCGTCAAGGGCTCATGCCGTCGGTCAGCCAGGCATAGCACACTCTCATCTCAGCTGATCTGATCTGCCTTCTACCTTGCCGTCACACGGCCGTCCATCCATCCATCCATCCATCCACTCTTCCAGACAGACAGACAGACAGACAGCCAGGCGGCCCGTCAGGTGGGCAAAGAAGAAATCCCAACACACACACCAGCCATCCAGCCAGCCGGTTGTCATGCGAAAGCAATGAACCATCCGTTTGTCTAGCAGCTGGCCACTCGCTGATAGACAGACCCCCTCCCTCCCGTCATCCCTTCAGCAACATGACTTCTGCCTGCATCTGCACGCCCCGGGCGTCGTGGCCGCCACCGCCGGCCCCGACATCGCACCAACTGCATTTGAAACGCAGGAAGGAGAGAGGCGAATGCACATCGTCTCATGGTGGGCGTGATATGTCTCTCTCACCTGCACGGAAACATGCGTAGTCGCGTGCGATGAAGTAGTCATAGGGAGTGGGGGCCATGATGCGGAACACGGCATGATGCTCTACCGACGGGCACACCTTGGCTGCTGCAAAGAGAAGGCGATGCATGCACCAGAAACTCGTACCGGTGCTGTGCTTACGTGGTGTGGTGTTTTGCCTTGATTGGGGGAGCTCCTTAGGCTCCTTCTGTCGCAGAAGCGACTCGCCTGCCCAGCCACATGCATCGTGATGAGCTCAAATGCTGCTATCTTAGTCTTACGTAGTCTCTTGGCCAATTCAGATCGCCCGGACGTCGTCTTCTTGGCCGAAAGTGGACTTACTCTGAGAGAAAGGGCAACACACAATCGGTAATATGCACCGCGTACCCTGTGTCTTTCCCGCCCATCTCACGGCATCGTTTTCGCCAGCCAGGTTTTCAGGGAGCCCTCCCCTGAATGTGGTGCAGCCGACTCTCCCGCCGTGCCACCTACACACACACACATACACCGCCCATCAGCAAAGAGGAGGACTGCACGTATCCAAATGATCCACCCGTTCTGCCTCCCATCGACTGTCTGAGGGGCGTCGTACCCTTGTTGCGCGCTGGTGTGGTGGCGCCCTGTGCTGCAGCTCGTCTTGGTGGTCTCCTCCTGGGCTTGACGGCTCTTCTGCCGTGGGTGGCCGTCTTCTTCCCCTCTGCTGGTGGCTGGTGGGTGTCATCTGCTGTGGGGGAGCGCTGCTGCAGGCTCGTCACCAGGTCCTCGAGCAGGTTGGTGATGTCTTGACGGGGCAGGCCCTCGTCCAGCAGCGTTGATGGCGGTGTTTCGCCACTAGGAGGCGGCCACTGCCTCAAGTACTCGAACACGATTTCACGGAGGCGGGCGGGGACACCAACCTGCTCGGGCGGCGACAACCACACCACAATGGCCGTCATGTCTGCACACACACAAAAGCAGTGAATGCCATGACATCGGCCGTCTCCTCTTATGTGTGTGTTAGTGGGTACCATCTACGTATGCTTGAAATGTGCCGCCCCTTAGCTTGTTGTCGTAGAGGGCTCGGACGACGGGGGGTGGGGCCGTGGCCGATGCTCTTGCCTTCAACACCATGAGACTGCAGAATGCGATTTCATGCAGAAAACATCCGCATATGGCATGATGTTGTTGGCTCTGCGTGCTTGCTGCCTTCTGCGCGCCCTCCGGTCCTTGTTTGCCGACCACATCGGCCATGGCAGATGCCAACAGCTCGTCCCATAGTCCATCACTACATAGGATAATGAACCTATGGGTGGCGTCGATGGTCGTCTCCCTGAAAGTCGTCACAAAGAACAAGTGTACATGTCTTATCAAAGCCATCTCTGCTTGTGATTATATGTCTTACGCGACGTCAGGGTCGGGGATCACGCCCTCCTTGCTCCACGACACATCGCTAATGGCCCGTGACATGGCGAGTCCTGACACACACACAAAGGTGCAAGAGACAGTGCAGGGTATAATGCTTTCATCTCATCTCATCTGATCTCATCTCCGCTGCCAACACATCACTCATTCACCTCTGAAATCCTCTCCTCGCCTGGAAAGCGCCCGATCAGGCCGTCTGCCGCCCGAATGCGCTCCTTCTCGTCCGGTCGCCGTGGGTGGTGGTCTTGGGTCAGTGTCTCCGCCACAAACGACTCGCCTGAATTGGAATGCAAAGAGGAAAATACGTCAACATAGGTTCATTTTGCCCCCTCGCCGCCCTCACTGCTCGTGTGTCTTACTGTCGTTTGTCTTGATACCCAGGATGGCGCGCGAGTCCCCGACGTGGGCGATGAAGACCTTGTTGGCCTTGTGGAGGGCCACGCCGGCCGTGGTTCCACTTATAGTGGTGTTGAACGAGTCGTCATGCCGCCCATGCTGGGCCACCTTGTCGTGCGCCTGAAGACACACATCGTCACGCACATGAGCATCACACCCAGTGGCATCACATGTGCGTTAATGTCTGGACATATGTGACTACCTGTCTGAACGCCCGCCGAAGTGCTTGCGCCGGATCCTCGTCGAACAGGGGGTCCGCCAGCAGAAGGGAGGCAGGTGCTGGCGTACAAACGCACTGACGTGGTGCCCGTCAACGCCTGTGCAACGCACACAAGTCCACATTCAGCTTTGCAGATGTCAGGCGGCGCCATGCATGGTCCTACGGTGACAGTCGAACCCACCGTAGAGGGTCCAAGCGTCACCGGTGCATGTGGACAGCGAAAGAGAAGTGCGCTCTTGGTGCATAATATAATCTTCTTGTCTTTGAGGCTCAAGACCATGCGAAAGCGGCCCGACACCACCACGTCATCCCTCCCCAAGTCCCTCCCCGCTTTGGCTTTCCGTGTCGTCCCTCCTCCTCTCTGCGCCGCTCGTCGTGCGCCAGTTGACAGCGCAACTGGCGCGCAGGGGAGTCGCCATGTTCGCCCTCTTTGTGTCCTCCTCACGGCAAACGTGCCCTTCCGCAGGGCGAGATTTCTCTGAGAGAACACAGGCTGATTTGAGAACAGTTCTCAGGAGAGCGCTTCATCCTGGTACCTGTGTTTGTCGGTCGATGCTGTCCATGCTGCCGGTGGCCGTCGATTGCGCGGTGAGCCCACCGTGCGCCACCAACGAGCCATGCGCAGGCTTAGCGGGGGAAGTATGACGAAATGGCCGCGTGTCACGGCGCAGGAAGAGAAGAAGGAGGCAGAGGAAATGTCAGGAAGCTTCAAACACTTCGGTGCGAAAAAAAGGCCGAGACGGCAACCCCCAAGTCTCGGCGAGAAAGCGAAACATCGCCAACAGCTCGCAAACAAAATTTCTTTCTCCCTCGCCTTTTAGGTCGCTCAGCGTGTTTCGTTGAGCATTGATGTGCATCGAGGTCGGTTCCCTTGCCCCTTTCCAGCCACTTGTCGTCCAGGCAGCCAAGGCGGCATAACCTGTAGTAGAGGAGGCCTGTCGGGTGACCTGCGCTGCATTTTCCAGGCCACCTATCGCTATTTCAACGGTCCCATCACGACTCTGACGGTTCACTCGCGTCGCAGAAGGCCATGAAGGACACAAATCCCGACTCGGGGGCTGCACCGCAGCCCAGACGCAACAGACGGTGAGAAGGGGCACACAGGGGAGGGCCGGAGGGCACAGATGAGCATTTTATGGAAGGAAAGCGGATTCCATGGACGCATTTCAACGAGATCTGCGTGGTGTCTCCTGTGATGTCCTCGCAGGGCTGTCGGGCACACGAACCCCTCCCTTCAGCAGCCTGGTGAGGGTGCATCCACCAACGCCGCCGCCCACGAAGATCATCAGAACCCCCAGATCCCCCACCAGCAACAGGCATCGTCTTCCGCTTCAGCTGCACCGGCCAGTGCAGCAGCGGCAGCCGAGGTGACCCCCCCACCCATCCAGCGTGCCGAGAAGCGTCCCCGCGCCCCCTCGCCCGACGAGAACTCGTCACCCGACAGCCCGCGGAGCCAGACGCCAGCGCCCCGCCGCAACTACCCTCGCAAGGGTGCGTTTCACCAGCTGCGTAACATGATGATGGAGGGCAACAACCAGGCGGGGTTCGAGCAGCTGGAGCAGGAGGTGCTGCCCAAGGTGGACGAGCTGCTTAGCAAGATAGAGCACACCCTCGACCTCGGC